>MU932733.1:0-14169 GCA_036418165.1 Cooperia oncophora | reverse complement strand
AGGATCGGACTGCTTGTACAACAAAGAACGCCTACGAATTGCTCGAGTGCGGGGACTGTCTTCGAGCTGAGGCAGAACCAATCATTAGCACGAGCACGGTCAGCAAAATCGGACACGCAATTAGGATTTTTGCGCGCCGCTCCACCAAACAACAACTGGGCGCCCTTGCGTTGATTGTAAAGGGGACACTCGCAGCTAGGCGTTCCCACTGAGCGGGTGTCAGAAGTAGAGATTTCGACGGCTGTAGCACCTTCTTACTCACTGTGGAGTTATGGAAGTCTCTGACTCTGAGGGCTGGACTACTTGCACAAGGAAGGACGCCAACAAACTGCTTCCCTGGCTCCTTGGGGGCTGTCTCTAAGCCTAGGATAGTGGCGGAGGCGCTGTGGCGTGGTCCAGCTCAACTGCATTAGCACCCATTTTTCTTGACATGATTCTCCAACTTCTCAAAAGGCTTCTTTGAGATGTGTGTTGATTACTTTTTGTTCAATTTATGGTTACTTTATTAAACAGTTCGACGAAGAGAAGCATGGTTTCCAAATTTTTTATTAAATCTTAATTTTATTTCCATTGGTTTTCTTCCTCTTGAGTCTTCTCAGGTTCACAGGTGACCGCATGAGCCTAAACGGGCATGGCTACTGTAAGGTTCTGGTACTTATTTCGGTACTGTATTGAATGGATTCCTATATTCTTCATATCAAGGCGCTCTTATACATGAGGTGTGCACTTCATGTCGGAATGATGGAGAACGTGAGCATGCGCAATTCACTGTGTCTTATTGTTAGTGATTGAGCTTTCTGATTGCTTCGGCTCGGTTTGAGCAGCTGTAGTCATCACCTGTCGCCACACAGTATATGATAGGAGCTGCTCTCCATACGGCTAAAGATAGTCACGAAACGCTTCCTAACACCATGGTCATGAAGTACGGGTAGTCACGCCCTAATCCATTCTATATGAATATTCACATTTTGCGAAGAGTTCCGGTTGCGAGGATAGCTAACACTATGAAGCATAGATGGTTGTCCTGAGGAAACATTAAGCAGCCACAACTCGTTTAAGCCTGCTAACGCGATAGCATATCAATACTAATAGTTCGGGTGTTGCCATCGTCTTCCCTCACTAATCGCGCCCCGCGTCCTTCACTGTTGCTCCCCCTCCATATGAACTGTGCCTAATGACTTGGTCTACTGAAACAGACTATGAATTCAATCCCTTTGAACACGTCGAATTATGTTTTCTCTGCGTTGTCTCGTCAGCGCGGTAATCTATGGTCATTGTGACATCATTGGTTGGGGATTTTAGTCGACTCTATACGACCCCCCCCCTTTTTTTGGGAGTTGGTACGACCCCCCCCCCAGCCCTCTGTCCTTCCTCATCGAATCGAGCCGTCGAGGGGGGGCATATAGTACGTGAAACAGGAAAATCACCAAAAGTCAACCGCCACTCCCACAACGCCAAAACGTAAATACGACCCCCTCCCTTTACAACGTCCATGAAGCGAGAAAAATCAACTATCAAAATAAATTTTTCCCAGCCCAAATACGACCCCCCCCTCCTGGCGGCCAAATACGATCCCCCCTGTTGGGAATCCCCAAAAACGGAGCTCGCGCCCACCTCAGAGTCCCCTTCTTTGAAGAACCTCGTTTTCTAACTCGCTAAACTTTGTTGCATGTCTCGATGCTTTGGCAGGCACTGTCCTCTATATTTCTGAGTTTCTTGGTTTCGCAACGGGATATGTCTGAGTTTCCTGGTTCGCAACAGGACCATCCACAAACGTTCAGGATGCCTCCTAACCCTAATGACCTTCCAATGCTCCTCAGATTCCGTTGAGAAGATGTGAGCATGGCCAAACGTGGTGAACGTTTTGTTCATGGCCTGCCTTCACTTTTTTAGAAACATTTGGATTCCACAAAGAGAAAAGCTGTCGATCCGAACCTTTGCACCTGAAACCTCTTTTTGTGTATTCTCCACAGCCAGTGAACGTTTCTTCTTCTTCTTCGCGCTCCACCACTTATCCGATCCCACCTGAAGCTTTAGTTTTCTTGATAGTTACACTGAGCGACAGGTAAGTCGTTATCACTGGAATCACTTGGGGCATGTCAGCGCTTCGGGTTTAAACGCGACGCTAACCCCTTGTCCAGCACTCATCAACGCGCAAAGCCGCTACGATTGATCTGAGGCACTGATCAATCTTTTCGGACCGATAGGAAACGGTCTGGCGCTGCGTCAAAACTACACCTCGCTGACACGCCCCGACTGTTTTCAGTGATAGTGACTGTATGTACGCTGCTTATCGAAGCGCTGGGTGGAGGCGCAGCTATACAAATACGTTTAAGTGGGGCGCCAGCCTTTTTTCGCTGATGGTTGTCCGCCCAATTTGGCCGAAGACTGCGGAAACAGGCTGGCGCCGCGCCGCAACGTACGCCTCTACCCGCTCCAGTAAAGGCAAACTGCACAATCACCTTTGAGGACGGTCCTCCCTATGTGCGAGGTGAATGGGTTCACAGCTGCACTGCCGAGTTCTCCGCTCAAACGTGCACGGATAGGGGGCTGCAGGGGTGTGGGACACGAGTGCAGTCGTCATACTCCACCTGCGCTATCCTCAAGGTGCAGCACTCGAGTCAATACCGAGGTCCCACCGCGAGACACACACTCAGTGAAAGAGAACAACCAGAAGTGAGAGGGCGAAGACAAACAGCGCGTTTGGCGTTACAGTTAAGCGTCTGGCTGGCCGTGGAGCTCCCCGGTCAAACCACCCTCCAGCCCCGTTACCATGCACTTCTGATCGGAGAAAGTGACATGCCACCGCTCGGCGGACCCGGGAGACGGGCAAGAGAATCGTAGATTGCCGCTTCGTCGCGCGCGGCAATGGGCGCGACGTTTCCTCAGTTTGCACTACCCTTTCGATTGGAGCATCGGATTTCATGTAGACAAGGACATGGTAGACACTTATGTCTATTTTTGGTCATACATTGTCTATTCTCGACCAATACCACCTAAAATCGTCGTCATTAGCGGGCGCGACGTCGCACGCGACGCCCAGTGGCGCGGTTGATTGCGATTCTCTTGACACATACCCGGCGGACCCATTGCTTCCCTCCTCCCACATAGCAAGTACCAGGATCCACGGGAGTGAGTGTACAGTTCTTTATTCAGCACTATATGTGAACCTTTTCTGATCTTTCTACCCCGGCATCGACTCCTGTTGAACCCTCAGCAGGTGAATCCTAAAATACAGCTCAAAAAGTTTTACTGAATTTTTCGTGACCTCAGAGCAAAGAAAGGGAAACATCACACATACGGTATCGAAATGTCGGTATTTGTCTGGTGGTGCTGACCTGAACATTAGATGAGATGATACGGTGGTAGAAGTGAGCAGGAACACCTTACCCCCTGCTTCCAACCGCATCGTATTGCTGTGCGCTTTTGGTAATGAGGGGGACTTATTCTGAAAAGGTAGTAGATGTCAGGTTTTTTCTGAACTTTCCTTGTGTACATAAATAGTTAATTTGATCAGTTCTGCTGATCCTTCTAGGATACCATCACACTTAAGCTTGCAATTTACCGTTTTACGTAGCTTGCCTACGGAGTTTTTGTTGTTTGTGTTGTACCTGTTTTGTTTTTTGGTTGTTTTGTTTTGTTTTTAGCTTTTTTGTTTTTGAAAGGAATCATTCTTGCGTCATATCGCGCACACTGGATGAAGCACAACCTCTAGATTAGGCTCGGCTCCACAGAGGGTTTGGCTGTTTGGATCCCTACTCAATTGCCATGGTCATAGAAATGTTTGCGTACAGTTAAAAAATGCCCTTCTAATTATCTTATTAGCTCCGACAGGTCTGAGAAGTGAACGCTGGCAGGCTGGTTCATTATTTGCGCAGGCGTCCCAGCGTCTACCGGCGTCCATCAGCGTCGAGGTCTGGCAACTCTCCGACTAGGCGAGGCATGCCGGTTGGCGGCGAATCTCAAAAGCAAAGCTGATCTATGTCGACCTCTGTTCCTAGTATCACTATCAGTAACTGCAGATGTTTCATTTTTCAAACCTTCCCGTCATTCCCAGTCACGTTTCACAAGATAAAGGTCGTGTCACTAGACCAGCTGGATAACTGGTCCGAACTGATGGGCACGTAAGGTGCAGTGGAATTAGGCGCAAGTTCCAGGTTGACGGTTCATGGATCGTGTGTCATTCAGAGCAGCGCTGCATTTGCGGTCGATTAAAATTTGCTGATATGATGAATGCTGAAAGATCAACTGGTCTTCATGACACGCGTGGCTCTTTGCACTTCTCCCATCTCTTCAAGTAGATGGACGAGAAGGCCGTGGGGAAATCCCAGTTAAAGTGAGTAACCTGGAAATTAAGAGACTTCCCTTATTGTTCAATGTTGCGTGTTGAGTTCGCAATCTGAGAACAACTCGCAAATCTGACAACCTTCGCAACACCCTTCGAGGATCGCGATCTCGCGGCCCGAGCGATTTGCGAAGTATGTACGGGACTCAACACTACATCGTCGCGCCAAAGTTGCTTCCCCCCCCTCCACTATCTTTGCTCGAACAGTAAACTGAACGGTTTCTTACGGTTCTACTCCGTTTGTTCTTCACTCCAGAAACACGGACTCACCGCGGAGTGCGCCTTGCCAGTCGACGTAGGCTTTTTATTGCACAACACTAGAAGACTCATGACCATTATAAATACAGAAATGAGTAGAAATTCAGCGCTACTCATATTCAAACGATTATTCATAAGCTTTAAACTGAAATGGAAGTTGATTTGTTCCCACACCTACTTAAACCTAAGCAAACATACCCAGAAAGATGATACGATTTATGATGAAACTCCAACAACAATAGCCAACAGCTCGCTTAGGACATGCCATGACACTAAAAATGATTCTACTAGGAGCAACATATCAAGCAGCAGAGCTGTGCTACTCCACTATCACCCGTATTTTTCGTATTTAGCATGCTGAAGCCAATGGTAGGAGTGTATAGTGTAGTTCGATGCGGTCGGTTGGGCGTGTCAGGCGGGATGAGCTTGGCGCGGTGCCAAACACCTTTTCACCAATTGTTTAAAGCGAGCAAGTGTATGACGTTATCATTGTCGTCATATAAACTTTGTTTTCTAAACACTTTTGTGCATGCGCGTGCCTTCAACAAGAAAGCAGAGAAGGCTTTGAGGCCGACCACTCATACTGCCTGACACGCCCAAACCGTCCGGCCAGCGCAACATACATCACCATTCTTCTATATGACCGCCATGTGAAACAAACTCCAGAACATATCATGGGATGTTTTTCAATCTGTGCCTGGCTAAGTCACTAACCCAGAACATCGGCGCAGCTTCAGAGCACCGCAGTCTCTCGAAGGCAGGTTCAGACAAGCACGGCGGCTAGATTTCCGCTCATTTTGACCAACACCATTTCTCTGAGAATGTGTGTCTGCAAAAGGGTCAGTGGCGACAACGTAACGCTGCAAGTGGAGCCGCGTGCATGCATTCGCACCAAGATATTGACAAGTAACGGTAAGTAGTCAGAATGTACAGAAAGTGCAGTCAATATCTGTGGGCAACAGGAGGCGTGGCTGCGAGGTTCCCGATCGTCGGAATAATCACTTCAAATAAGTGAAATGCTTCGCTTGTGGATAGGTTCAAGCATAGAAACTGTGAGCACAAGTGCCTTCTCCTTTCATGGACTAGTGAAACCTCGATTTTTTTTTCAGCAACAGTTGAAGGGAAATTCCACGATCGTTCGAGTCATCCGCCATTGTTTGCTGGGGCGACACTTGACTGGACTTGGGAGGCGAGGAAGATGATTTAGTGCCTTGATGTCCAATACGACATTTTTTTTCGACGATGTAATCATCTAGTGACAAAGTGTTAGTTTGGCCCTCCTTTCACCCTTGGGGTGCGACTCGACTTTAGACAGCGTTTCATACTCGCTACAGCAGCGGCGATCGTGGCGATCGTCGGACGTGGCAGAGTGCGCCCCAACGCTATTACTTGTACCGCTCCGAGGGCTTTTAGAGAGAAGCGACTCAATTCCATGCTTTTTTTCCTTTAATGCGCAAGTTTCCTTACGGTACTGAAGCTTGATGTTGACACAAGAAGGTGAACCCAACTTAACGGCTTTTGTTTTCTATTTTCTTTCTTGATTCAGGATAGAAATGAGCAAAAAGCGTGAGAGCTTCATTTAGGGTAGGTTTTTATTGTTTTTTTCATTCGTCGAGCCTATGCACAGGGTACAGCATCGTTGTGCGAAACCCATAGGGGGGGGTCGTACTTGGCCGCTGGGGAGGGGTGCGGCGGGCGGGGCCGCGGCGCGGGGCCCGGGCGCCCGGGCGCGACGGCGGCGGGCGGCGCGGCGGGCGGGGCGGGCGCGGCGGGGGGCGGGGCCCCCCCCCCCCCCCCCCCCCCCCCCCCCCCCCCCCCCCCCCCCCCCCCCCCCCCCCCCCCCCCCCCCCCCCCCCCCCCCCCCCCCCCCCCCCCCCCCCCGGTCCATTGCTTTGTGAAAAAAAAAAAAAAAAATTTTTTTTTTTTTTTTTTTTTTTTGTTTTTTTTTTTTTTTTTATTTACTTTTTCAGGCTTTTTTTTCCCCCCCCCCCCCCCCCCATTAAAACACTGCTCAAAGTCCACCACGAAAGGGTCACTCAGAGCCGAGCAATGCTTCGACATTTCAGTTGATAGTGGGAGTGGAGCTATGGAAGTCAAGATGTTTAAAAAAATGAAGTTTATTATGAGTGTATTCTTTACAGCTTTAAATGCTACGTTTAACAGCCCTCTTTTCATGGGAAATCCCCAAGAATGGGTTCGTACTTGGCCGCGGGGGACGTGGGGAGTATCGCAAAAGTAGGCTCGCTAGGCATCAAACAGTACAAAGGTGTCATTGCTAAGGGTAATGGAACGGACGGAAAGCTTCAGAAGACCCGATGTAAATAGGAATACAAAATAATAAAAGATTTATTAGCAATATAGCAAGAATAAATAAATAAATAAATAAGTGTCAGTTTATAGCATGAACTCGTAAGTACGTAGATGACTAAATAATACGTCTCAAACAGATTCGTGCGTGTTGTCCTTTACAAACCCTAAACAAACATCTGCTTGCATGGATAAAAGCACCTGAAATTAGAATTTACACCTTTCCACCACCTCTCCGTAGGAGCCTAATGCACGGCGCACGGACCAAACCGATTAGTGATAGCCGAGCTCCTCTTCCACTCATTTGAAGGGAAATATGTATTTTGGAGGCATACTGAAAGGTGTATCTATTAATGGCAATAAGGCAGGTCAATTTTTGGGTGGATCCAGGGATGGTAGCGCATAGAGTAACCCATCTAAAATTGGAAAGAGAAAGGAATGGCAGGGGTTTCAGGACGTTTTTATCCTGATGAAATTGGTTGATACGAAGCACCCTCGCTGTGAAGATTGTAAAACCAGCTCGCGATTTACCCCTAGCCTATCCAAAACCCATCCGGAATATTTCACCAACGGGGGATTGTTCAGTTTGCAACTAGGTAGAATACACAACAGTAGAAACTTTGCCGTTGCATGCTGCTCACCATTCCTCAAAAGCTCCGCACCTAAAAAAGATATAACCCCGAACAGACCCCAGGACGTTGGCAAGTCCAACAACCGCGCTCCAATGACGTTTTTCCAAAGAAAGCGGTCGCAGCCTTGCGCCCTGCAGCCTGATCGATAATAGCCAAGTATGGAACGATTTACTGCCGGCCTGGTTATCCTTTTTCATTTATTTTCCTTTTTTTCATTTAGCTCTGCATTTTTTGTATTTTCCATGTTTCGCTTTGTTGTGTCGTGCATGTTTTCATTATTTCCCCGTCACCATTCATTGAATGCACATCTGGGCCCTGACACGCTCACCTTGGGGCTATTTTTTTCACCAATTCAGCCTATCAATGATCACCATTAGCCGCTATTTCAATTGTGTTCCTTCTTACAAGTGATGTCATGATAGTTTATCGAACGAAGTTATTATGATCTAAGAAATTGTAGGTAATGCGAGGCTGTTGTTCAGCCTCATATTGCATGAGGCTGAAACAGCCTTTTATTTCCTGTATTTTAGAGCAGAGTGCGCCTTTCGAGAATCCAGATTCCATTTCAGGAAGTCATTTGTGGTGAACATGCATCTGGTTGTCAGTTAGAGCAGGAGGGGGGGGTCGTATCTGGACCCTCTTCGAGGGGGGGGGGGGTCGTACCCACACCGCCATTTGACACATCCCCATGCTGTACCCTGACCGTATCGTTCGTATTACTCGTTTTCTACAACTTTTTGTCCCCTGCGCGCTTCACAAGAAGCAGGGAACGGTTTCGACGGGTTGACACACTCGATACTGGCTGGCACGCCACCGTTTCTACACCGAATTAAGTGTTAGGCAATAGAACGGAGTCGCGGAAGGGGAGAGGTAGAGTCACCAGTGTCACCTATCCATCTCCTAATCACGGCTTAAAGACAGCCTCCGCGCTCAGGTTTCGTCGTCGTGGTCGTCCTTCCTTGCGCAACTAGAGCCCCCCCCCCCTCAAGGCCAGGAACATTGTCCACATCTGCGATTACACACGATGTGAGGAGGTGCCGCAGCCGGTCGAGGTTATAGTTCCAACGCCCGCTCAGTTGACGCCCATATTTGCTGGATGTTTCTTCGATCCACATCGAGTAGGGCTGCTCAGTTGTTCTTGGTTGGGGCCGGTGGGCATTAGTCGGAATCGCGTCCTACTTCTCCGCGCCCGTGCCCGTAGATAATTCTGCTCTCCTTTATTACATTTTGTACAATAGGAGCACATGCAGTCAACTGCAACCAATCTCGCAAGGTGGAACGCGTTAAAATCACCAGTGGTGCAATTTCGGCCTACAAAAGCTCGACTGCACAAAAGTACATGCTACCGTAATCCTAGCTACTACGTGTAGGCCGGGTACGGTTTTGCAAAGTTTTTCTTTTGCTACCGTGTTTCTCATCGGTGTTTTTGTTGTTTTTCGTTTTATTTTCTTTACATTGGATGATATTTACTACTGGGAGATGCGAAAAAGCGATTCGTGAGCCAGGGGTTCCACAGAGAAGCACAGAGCGGTTTGATTGTCAGTTAACGAATTTTGTTTTTAGGTGCGTCTGGGGTGAAGTATTCTTCTTGTTTTTTTCTATCTTTTGGGTAATTGTATTCTATCGCAATGGTCCATCAACTGAGCAGCAACTATCCGTGATAGTTGAACGCGGGAACTGTCTTTAAACTTACAATTAGGGGCAAACTATATGCTCTTCGTGGAACTATCTCACATTGCGATCTGTGCTTAAGCTTTTTTTTGGGAAGGGTGGCAGGCGAAAGGGAGTGCCGCCCTCCCCCTCCTAATCTCGCAGGCGTGTACGTTACGTTAGGGCGCTTAAGACGTTAGCACCAGCGCACTGTACAGTGGTAATTGCAGTGAATTGCAAATGCGATTCCTTTGATGAGTTTGTTGAAGTATTAGAAGGTTGATAGTGCAAATATTGGGTTGGCACATAAGTACTTTCGTTTTTTTTCCACCGGAAATTTCGTTTCCAAAGATGAAAAGTTTTGCTAGCAAGCTTGATATCATCTGATAGGAAACTTCACGTAGTTTTAGAATATCAAAACGGCTTCGGTTGAGGGAATAATTTTTGTGGATTTTTTAGTCGTTGAAGTTGAAAGCGAAGTCGGCGAAAATTAGCACCTTCGACAACTGCCTCTATTTTATGTTATAGTCGGAAGTTGCTAAAAACGCTTAAGCCTGTCCGTCATGGAAAAGGTCGAGCTAGAAGTTCCAGCAAGGGAATCTCACTAGGACGCTTTGGAACGAATTTCAAGAATTTTGAAGTTACCAACCTTCACCTCGCCGATATTGGGCAGCTCACGTCTGTTCCACCTGAAATTTTATGCTAATATTTGAATGTTTCGCTGATATGTTTTGCAATGTTCTGATGAAATGTTCTGTGCTCGTTATAACATGACTGTAGAAATCTGTTCTCCAGAGGTGTTCTTGTTATCTGGTAATGTTATGTTTATCATTACGGAAACGCGAAGTCGTGAGACTAGTGTTCCGTTCTCCGACGATTTTACGGCTTAACATTGCAATGGTTTCGCCCTAATGTGTTCTATATTGTTTCTGATAGACGAATTTCAATGCCTTAAACAGCTGCCTTGCCCAGTTATTTTTGAAAATCCGTTTTGATGAACCTTGTTTTCAGGTGGATAATATGGAATGTCAGGTCGATAAGCATCAGCACTTCAGACATCTCCTCCTTTTCGCATTCAACAGAGGTATCAGAGCTGCTGATGCTGCTCGGGAAATTCGCTAAGAGCTGTCCTAACACTAATCTGTTACTCTAAGCCTTACTCAAA
This sequence comes from Cooperia oncophora, assembly GCA_036418165.1. Classification (NCBI taxonomy): domain Eukaryota; kingdom Metazoa; phylum Nematoda; class Chromadorea; order Rhabditida; family Trichostrongylidae; genus Cooperia; species Cooperia oncophora. The sequence continues at coordinate 3,812 of MU932733.1, read as the reverse complement.
CCATGGCGATACTATTGAGCTGCTTTAGGAGCTTTGAAGCTTCAGTGACAGCAGGATTGAGCGAGGAAAGTCGGGTAAGTCTTAATTCTCATCGACCTTCACGTTCCGTAAAGATAACCTGAACTTAACAGAAAGTAAACAGCTCCGGAAAACTGATTTTTATGTTATGTTATAGAGCACGAAATTGGCTATCAGAACATATAGAACACATTAGCGAAACATTCAAATGTTAGCATAAAATTCGTGGAGAACCGGAACCCTAGTTCTCAACGACTTAGCGTTCCGTAATGATAACTTGAACTTAACAGAAAGCAAACACCTCTGAAGAACAGATTTTTATATCAGTGTTATAGAGCATGAAATTTGCTATCAGAGCATGGAAAACATATCAGCGAAACATTCAAATATTAGCATAAAATTCAGGTGGAACAGACTTGGAAGCCTGCCATATTCGGCGACGTTATTCGTTGGGTAACTTCAAAATTCTTGAAATTCGTTCCAAAGCGTCCTAGTGAGATTCCCTTGCTGGAACTTCTAGCTCAACCTTTTCCAAATGTATGGAGCAGCTTAAGCGATTTTAGCACTTCGAGTAGACGTAAATAGAGGCAGTTGTCGAAGGTGCTAATTTTCGCCGACTTCGCTTTCAACTTCAACGACTAAAAAATCCACAAAAATTATTCCCTCAACCGAAGCCGTTTTGATATTCTAAAACTACGTGAAGTTTCCTATCAGATGATATCAAGCTTGCTAGCAAAACATTTCATCCTTTGGAACGAAACATTTTCCCGGTTTGAAAAAAACGAACAAATAGTACTTATGTGCCATACCAATATTTATGATGCTAAAACTTTGTAATATTTATATGCTCAACTCAACACATGTCAGCTACTGCATTGACGTCGATAATGCTCTTTTTTGAGTCAGTTTTCTTCTGGTCCATTGCTGCAATCCTTGCGCGAAGCTATTTGTACGATTGCTTGGGAAACTGGCAATGGAAAAAAGTGTTGCAATTATCCCAGCTGTAACTCATCCAAATGGCTTCCCTTTTCTGAAGCGCGAACTCCTGCCTCGTTTCCTCTGTGATAAGCTTTGTCCAAAGTTCATCGGGGGCGGCAGGAGCTTGAACTTTCGACGGGGAGACCCCGCATAATCGGCGAGAAGCAGAAAAGTCGGTTGCCCCGCCGGTCCCGCCGTGAAGACCGCCCACATGCGCGCCGCAGACATTTGCCATCCATTGTCCTTGATCGTTCGTCAGGACCACCTATTATTATGAGTTCTCCTACACGACGTTATATCAATACCCTTTTAATTTGGAGCTTTTCTCTATTGAACTGTACCGTTTTCAGTACCAGATGGCTCTTCCAACTCGGAATTTCGCCATTGCAGTCTCTAACGGGCTACGATCTATTCGCCATTCCAGTTCTCAACCAAAGGTGCATTATATTTTGACCTCGTTCTAGGAAAGGGTCCAGGATTACGAAAAACCTCAAGAATTTCCTCTCTAGAGGTGCTGTTTTGCTCTTATTATTGTAGGTTTATCGATAATTTGCAGTCCTTAACAGTCAAATGAGCTGTTATCATTGTTTGTTAGAAAGTGATAAGACCCAAAGACCTGTCCACACTATTTTCGGACATATTGATTATGAAAAGATGAATTAGTAAGGAGGGGGGGGGCGTTGTGTGAAATAGTTTTAACGAGTTCTTACGTGAAACAACGTGCCATACTCGAGTAAAATGATCAAACCAGTGACCTTGCTCTCAATTGGTTCGCGTTTTACACAGGTTTTTTTCAAAAACGAAAGTCCTACAGGATTTGAATGTTTTGCAACATGGAAGGCTTCAGAGATTACTCAAAAGAAAAATGTACAGAAAAACCCAAACGCACCAAAAAAGTCAGCGATTTTTGGCTTTCTTCTGTGTTTTCTTCTTCCAACATTCTTTTCTGTTTGTTTCTAATTGAAAGGGGCACTCTGCAGTTTGGCTAGTTCTTTTTGTTAGTTCTTATCAACTGACAGCTCTCACTTAGGTCGGACCTGTGAACTCTTGGAAAGCTGCAGAGTTCTCCGATTGAGCCACTTCAGTCACAGGACTTTACAGGTCCTCACAATGTGGCCCGTACAAGCTTAGCCAAGTACCATCGGGTGCCCCCATCAAGCCGATCTGCGCCCAAAATTCTTGTCTCTAAGTATTTGAGTGCGTAGTACCTTCTTGTGGTCTGAGTCATAAGAACTTCTGGGCTGCTTCCAAAGTCCTTTGCCTACTTGTGCGATTGCTAGCAAATCTCGGTGTCCTGCCAAAACAAGGGAACTACTTTCCAATTAGAAGACACAAATTCAATTTTTCCCATGGGCTCTGCTCTTTTCTGACAGGTTTCGAGATATACTTAATTTTCTGGTTTATGAAGCGTATTTACCAAAGTCGCACGCGACAGCGCGCGAAAGTTTCCGGTTTTTTTTGCGTAGCTTAATCTTCCAACTGGTTTTCAAACTTCTACTTTTGATGGTTTTCAAACTTCTACTTTTGAATAAGATCATTAATCGCCAAGTAAGAAGAAACATCAAGCGCCGTAATTTGAAGTGATAGGTGTGCTGTAGTCTATGGGTACATGGATGTCGCCTTATACTCCAGAAAATAAGCTGCAATCTAGAAAATCAGATGCTAGCGTAGTGTGGGAGGTGCATATTTCAAATTTCGTCAACATAGGCGACTATTCTGTTCTGTGAAATTCCGTAAAATTCTGAGATGTTACGAACTGATACAAATTAATTCCTGTGAGACCACTGGTAAGACCGTTCTTTGGATATAACTTAGGAAAAATGAAGAAATACGAGGGAAAAACTGAAATAGTGGGAGATCATTTTTGCCTAAGGGAATTTTCCACCGACCTCGTTGACTAGGAAAAATCCCCTTTTCCCGGGTATTAAACCTTTTAGCAGTAAATGCAGTACAACATAAAAAGAAAGTGACGAAATGGCGTCGAATAGAAACTGGCACCATTTCATAGCTTTACAGGAGTTAATAGGACTCTGCAAGGCTGTGTTGTTTTTAAGAGGAACTAGCAGAAACCGTATATTGACTAACAATAAGGTTTTTTCTACTTTTTTTAGTATTCAAAAAATTTGATATTATTCTCCTTCTCTGGATAACTCTTTTAGAAAAAGTTTAAGATTCCTCCCTACGAGAGCATTCAAAATATTCGGAAAAAGTGCGAGAAGTTATTTTGATATATAAGCGACTGGTCTACTTTGCTATCTTTCACAGAACTGGTTTTTAAACTCATGTGGAATAATTTTAGTAGTTAGTATGTTTCACAAGGAGCATTCATGTAAATGTGAGATGCGTGACGATCACAGTTTTTCTTTTTAATGTGGTTGGTTGAATGACCTCATAACTTCGAGGACACCCTTGTCACGAAGCAAGTGCATGCGTCTTGCAGTATGCTTGCTTTTTCTTGATGAGTTTATGACAACGTTATCCTGATCATTGTTCTAAAGCGCGAAAAAATTAGCAGGTTTTGGTCGCTAAAAAGACTTCCAGTGACTGTTTGGTAGTTTCTTTAACACGCCCAAAAGCTGAACTTTGTGTAGATCAGTAGAGATGATGGAAAGCACCTGTGTACATCACCGCTGTGGAATCCCAGCCCTATTCGGTCGTTGGGGAGAGGTCGCGCTGGGTTTGTGAACTTTTTTGCTTGTTGGCTTTCTTCGTTACAGGTGCGCTATATGTTTCTCACTCTGTACTAGAACCAGGGCACATCGTTGTTAGAGAATCCCCAGCAGGGTTTGGTCGCCGGAGGGAGAGGAGGGGGGGGG
>MU932731.1:17449-33761 GCA_036418165.1 Cooperia oncophora | reverse complement strand
AACTATGCCTTATGAATTTCGAGATAATGCTACGGCGTCCGCGGGAGCCGACGCGCACTCGCAAGGCCCGACGAGTGTGAAAAATATGCGAGGGTCCTCGTTGCAAGGACGGCATCGGGGGGCAACCAGGCTAGTCCGAAAGACGTGCAATGTGTTAAAGGCTCGCATCGATCCAGAGCTGATATGAATTCTCCTGCGTTGACTAAATGAGCCGCAACATGTTGCAAAAGCGGCGACAGGAGCTTCGTAAGGAACCAGCTCACTCTATCCGAAGGGCCTCCACATGACGATATAATTGGTCTGATTTTGATTGAGTTCTCTTCGATGTGACGTAGGTCAACTTCTTCCGGGAACTTGTGCGTCTTGACCAATGCGTAATACGTTGGCACCATCGGATATGTGAGAAGGAACCGTCTGGTTGTTTTCCTATCCATAATCTTGCTCAGGATCCGTGTTGTTGTGCGTCGGAGTTCATCAGATACTTTCTCGAAATCTCGCAGTGATGACAACTGGTATGTGGTGTTATCCGAGAGAGACTGCCGACCTAGACTTTTATCCATTGATTGTGTAAGGACAACGAAGTCTCCACTTTCACTTACACTATATCGAAGGTCGTTTTTCAAAAGCAGGAGCTTTTTCAAACCACGTCTCTCTTGCACAGTAAGGTTGGACGCAAACTTTGCTGACGTCTCGCTTGCGTAAATTTTGCACCAGGTTAAGTTGAAGTGATGCCAGTGCGGGTTCCAGAGGTGGGACTGGTTTTGGAGCTGTCAATGATGTTCTCGGGAAAGGTATCGATGCTGCGAACGTTGACAGCCTATCCAGGACAGTCGGAATTGAATTCTCCCTCCATCGAATCTGGTGGGCGAATTTGTGGAAGGCACAGAGCACTGAATCCATTACTTCCTGGTTTACGGATGTTGATACAGCAAACGAGGGTCCTAAGTTAAGCAAAGCCTCCATATCTTCATCCACTTCGTCCGTTCCGATTACTGTGCAACGTTTCGGTGGAGTTGCATCAGGTGAGATAAAATGCTGACTTCGAGACTGCACATGTGATCGCAGAAATGCAAGCACATGTGCAGTCTCGAAGTCAGCATTTTATTGCATATCACCAGGCTGCCGCTGTTTACGACGAATCCATTGCTTTTCTTTTGCAATGTAAAGCGCAAGGACTGATACCCAGATTTCTTGAAATGGCTCTTTCCCATATCCCATACACGCAGAACACACATGTCTCAACCAGTCTCACTTCGCTGAGGCGCGCACTGCTAGATGCATGCATCGCGGAGCGGAGGCAGCGGAGATCGCAGTGTATACGTGGTATCACCTCGACGAAGAATTCCTTGCAAGAAAGGTTGGACATCAATGTATGGAGAGCTATTTCTGATAGAAATCAAATGCTCTGCCAACGAATTCGAGAGCGCGAAAAAAGAAAACTGCAAGAAAAGCTTGCATTTCTGCGATCACATGTGCAGTCTCGAAGTCAGCATTTTATCTCACCTGATGCAACTCCACCGAAACGTTGCACAGTAATCGGAACGGACGAAGTGGATGAAGATATGGAGGCTTTGCTTAACTTAGGGACCCTCGTTTGCTGTATCAACATCCGTAAACCAGGAAGTAATGGATTCAGTGCTCTGTGCCTTCCACAAATTCGCCCACCAGATTCGATGGAGGGAGAATTCAATTCCGACTGTCCTGGATAGGCTGTCAACGTTCGCAGCATCGATACCTTTCCCGAGAACATCATTGACAGCTCCAAAACCAGTCCCACCTCTGGAACCCGCACTGGCATCACTTCAACTTAACCTGGTGCAAATTTACGCAAGCGAGACGTCAGCAAAGTTTGCGTCCAACCTTACTGTGCAAGAGAGACGTGGTTTGAAAAAGCTCCTGCTTTTGAAAAACGACCTTCGATACAGTGTAAGTGACAAAAGTGGAGACTTCGTTGTCCTTACACAATCAATGGATAAAAGTCTAGGTCGGCAGTCTCTCTCGGATAACACCACATACCAGTTGTCATCACTGCGAGATTTCGAGAAAGTATCTGATGAACTCCGACGCACAACAACACGGATCCTGAGCAAGATTATGGATAGGAAAACAACCAGACGGTTCCTTCTCACATATCCGATGGTGCCAACGTATTACGCATTGGTCAAGACGCACAAGTTCCCGGAAGAAGTTGACCTACGTCACATCGAAGAGAACTCAATCAAAACAGACCAATTATATCGTCATGTGGAGGCCCTTCGGATAGAGTGAGCTGGTTCCTTACGAAGCTCCTGTCGCCGCTTTTGCAACATGTTGCGGCTCATTTAGTCAACGCAGGAGAATTCATATCAGCTTGGATCGATGTGAGATACCCGATGATGCTGAGGAAGAGGCGAAACGGACCACCCGTACTTGTTCCTTACTTGATCTTGTATCTTACGTTTCCTACCTCCTTTACTGGTATGAGATACCTTCCTATATTAACAACAGTTCTTTTACTTTTCAATTGTACACTGCTGGTTGTCACTAGTCTTCGAGGGTAACCCGTAACTAGTGATACACCAGCACCGTTTATCGGGTTAAAATACACTTTCTGGAGGCGATTAGCCTCTCCTGTTTGTCACCGGTGGTGACTATTTTTAGGACCGGTGGTCCACTACGGCGTCGGTGACGTCTTATTATCTCCCTCAGTTTTTATACCTCTATCCTTCTCTTGAGACTTCCAGTAATTAGATTGCTTTCTTAATACTTCTGTAGTTATACTGAGCGGATATTTATAATTCTTCTTCCAATATTACTACACTTATTTCCAACAACCATTTATTAGTAACAAAACAACAACACAACTCATCATTATTAACAAAAATTGTCCACTTCAATTTTTTGTCCGCATAGTCTCACATTTACTCCTGATGTACATCAGTAACAAAATCCAGAATATTACCATGTTTAGGTAGCTTCTGAGAAAGATTTTCCATTGGTTCGGCCAGTCTTTTTCTACCCGTGCTAGGTTCCTGCAATTCAGTCATTCGTCATTTTAGTTTTCTACTTCCATCCTTTAATAACTATGATACGTCACTCAATAGCTTATTTTATTACAATCACCCTCCGTTAGTATAGCATATCCCTCTTTATTCAATTTTCTCACCTCATGGGATCGACCGCGTACGGACTCATATCCTATTAGCTCTTCTAGACGCATAGTTCCATATACAGTTGGGTTCTCCTTAAATCGTATGTATAATCTTGGTCACACTAACAGTTTCTCCTTTGGTAGTCTCTTACCTCATATTTGCTAAGTTCATTTGTGGACAATACTTTTTTACTGGGGTCCCACTCCAGTCAGAGTAACACCAACCTAGCCTCAATGCCAGCTCAGTGGACTTGTACTTCTAAATAAAGTCTTATTATATATTATGTAACTTTTAGGTATCAATTTAATTTCTACACTTACCTTCAATTCATTACTGTTGAAGACTTCTTATGAGAAGGTACGCATTCTTCACGATTATATCTGGTACCGGCAATTTTTGATCTCCGCAATAAGTGCGTATCTTCCTTCTCAAGTATAAGCTAGAAAATATTCTTTCCTTTTCAAGTACAAGCTCAAACATATTCTTTTCGCCTCAGAGTAATAACCTTGTCGTTACTCACTAACCTCAAACTTTCGTGGTCTGACACCTTAATAGTATGTCCACGATAGAGTCGTATTTTGGTGTCCATTTTTACGATTGAACTCGGCTAGACTTTTTCTTCCTCTTTCTAAAAAGTCTGCCCAAAAAGCGGAAGTCATTTCAGCCTAAACAAGTGTCGGAACTGAACAGTAACTTATAACATAGAATATGTTCAACTAGTAAATTAAATAATACTTTAACCTACTTTGATATTTACGGTGTCAGCATTGACACCGGTTTGCATTACCCAAGTTAGTGGACACCAATCCTTTGGGTTGTTATACCTTAACATCATACTGAATCTATATAAGAAAATCATTTAACCTACTCATTATCTTTATGATATATTATAACTTGCTATATTATAAACTTACTTTACAGACCTCCTTGATAAAAAATTCCGCCACTTCCTTAGCACTTCTTTTCTCTTTATTCGGCACGGCAACAATCCTGACTATTTTCGACAACACCGTTCGGTTTATGTTTTCTTGCTGAGCCTCTGTGCGCTTGGTTTGATCAAAGTTTTCTCGATCAAAACCAGGTTTCTGAAACATAGGAAATAATACATTATCATTGATACATATATTTATTTTACTAGTACGTGATATACTCACTATCTCTCCCTCCATTTTCACTTTAATATGAATACCAGAAGATGTGGCCTTGCTATTTAGTTACCTTCAAAAAATACTAATCTTATTACGTAACTATCTGTACATCAAGGAGTTAAAAGAACGTGCTTACATAAAAACTATGACTATAACAGTTCAATAAACTATGACTCTAACAGTTCAATCAAGACTAGTATAAAGATGCTAGTTAATAAGATTAAAACAAGCCCTAATATACAAATAACTCACCTAGTTTCCACCTTACAGTATAGAAATAGTGATAAACCAATCGATTCACACAAAAGTTAAATACCTGTAAGCCTTACTTGGTTATTAAATAAACGTTTAACCAATAAAATGATAGTTTAATAACATACCTCACAAAAACGGATAATAGACGTAACTATAGGAAACCTGATTTGTCGACTCGCGCCACTGAAAGAAAAGCTTCAATATAAAGCATTTAAAGAAACCACAATTCAATAATTTTTTAGTGCTTATTGCATACAGTTAGACATGAAAACCTAAAATATACTTTGTATAATCAGCGGACAGTTACATATTTACGTTTATATAAAAACCATTTATTCACCATGTTTACTTCCAATTAACAATAACTCACATGTTCGATCCACAGCAATATGCGATATACCGAGGAAATATTGGAGCAGATAGTTGAACTCTGAAAAACGTAAACTCTATGATTGGTCAGATACGCGCATTATTGATCCATGACCCATCCACAAAATCATAATTTCTGATTTTCGCAGCATTCTATTCAATAATAAGCATTTAGACAGCGTCCTCGTGCATTAATGGATACGGATTAAACTTAAACCTCTAACTTCCATAGTGGAAAGCTCATATTTTATAATGTTATTACTTACCTCAATTTAGGAAATGAGCAATGAACGAAGTAGGGAGACGCCGCGACTCCAGTCAGAATTACAGCATATAAGTCCGCATCCTTAAAACAACAGGCTATTTCGGGTGTAATATGTAAAATAGTCCTATACAGTTTAGTGGCAACATTGCCAATCTATAAAAGTCAAAATTAATATAAAATGAAACGATTCAGCAACATACTAATAAACTTGTAGCAAATGGACAACAGAACAAGGGCGACTGAGAGTTAATGGTGTAGTCACGTACTCTGCAAAATACAGTAAGTAACAACGACAAAATACAGTAGTAACGACAACAATAGCAACTGCGAGCATGGTAACACACCGCTATGGTGCAGTTACGTACAGTACATCGACTCAAAACTACAGTAGGCCAAATAAATAAAAACAGCAGCAGTTGTTCACAGTTTTTAAGTTCAGGTTCTACACAATAAAGTTTAACATGTATATAAGGGAGGGATGATGATTGCTTGATAAATAAACTTCATCAATAAGTAAGAAATTGTTGGTTTAAAATAATGATTTTTCCTTGAAAGTACGCAACTAAAAAACACTTATGGTTAAATACCAAACTTAACTCGGGAACCCAATAAAAATTTTCAGGCCCCATTTTTTAGGCCTTTTTTGCTTAGGCATCATATACGGTAATTTCTGTCTCTTCTTCCGGATGGGAACAACAGGGAGTAAAGATCAAACGTTCTCAGAGATCAAATATAATTAAAATTAAAATAAATAACTATATGTAGGTTACTACACTAATGTTATTAAATCAGTAGCACCTTAAACCCTATAGCTAGTTTTCCTCTCCCAATTTTTGTTTTATATTTCTTATATTTTTTTAATTTTTGTACTTATCTTGTGTTTTTTGTCACTTATTACATAATCAGTTTTACACATAAAAAAGGAGGGCCATACCTCCTATTAAAAATAGGGATTAGCGCTGATGGGGTTATACAAGTCAAAAATGGCAAGAGGGATCAATTTTTGACGCCTCCAGCGCTAATCGTTCCCTTAGGGAACAAACAGGGAGTGCCGACCCCTGGGCAGCAGTCCTGCCGAACCCTTCGGGGAGATCCCTCTCTGCGTATGGGTTGGACCGCCCATACACTTAGATTAATAGGTCAAAAAATAATCCTTTATGTACTATAGAGAAACAAATTTCCATAAGGTAAGGGGAGAGGATAAAAGATATATCTTAAAAGATTTCGGTAATAACAACCAGGGTGTCAGGTGCTCGAACAGTTGTAGAACCTGTAATATTACTGATGTAAACAACTCTATAGTTTCACATGTAACAGGTTTACATATTAACACCTACAAAAAAGAAGACACTAACTGTAAGTCAAAGAACGTCATTTACTGTCTAACATGTAACAATTGTGGAAAACAGTATGTAGGTATGACAGTAAGAAAACTCAAGGATAGAATAGGCGAACATATTAACGGCATCTATAAACATAATAAACATACGCTCTTATACAATCATTTTTACAAATGTGATAAAGGAATTAAGGTTACGGTGTTGGACTCTATAGAAACTAACGAAAAAGCTATATTACTAGAAAAGGAATTGTTTTGGATAAAGTTATTGATGACTCCCTATCCCTTTGGCTTAAATGATAATATAAGAGGCATTGGGAATTTAACTAGTCTTAACACGCCTTTCCTGTTAAAAAGTAACTCCCCCTTCTTTTCGCTAAAAATAACAAAAAATAGGGAAAATAGAGGCAGAAAAAAGAACAAAAGAATAAAAGAAAAGACAACTTATAAAGGAATATTGGAAATAATCACCAAAGAAGAAGGCACGCTCAGACCTATTGACTATTATAGACTAATAAAAAGCTTACCAAAAAGAGAAATAAAAGAAATCATTAAATTATCCATTAGTAACGATTTTTTGGAGTGTGTCAATAATAAAACCAGATTTTTAATTTTCTGCCTACTTTCTCACTTTCATTATGATATGAATGAAAATAATAAACAAAAAAAGAAGTGCCATAATATAGTTATTGATTTTCATAGCACAATTTTCAATTACTTGCCTTTTACCAGGATCTTTAATTCTAAAGAAATAACAAGAATATTATTTAGTAACAAGGAAAACTATAATTTCACCCCCCTCAGATTTATATATAGATATCACAATGCGGTTTCTAGTAAAATATTTAATTATAATCGTATGTTAAGGAATTTAAATGAAGAAACAATATACAATCTACTTAGGAGGGACTGCATTTGCCAAAATGAGACAGTTAAAAAGTATATAGATGGGAATCATGGTCATGTTATAACGGGTGATTTAAATGTAATTAATGATAATAGCTTTAGAGAGCTACTCAAAAAGGGAACTAAATACAGAATTGATCCAGGCGTAAGTAGAAATATAGTTAAAAACTTATACGAAGATCTAATTAACAAAGTTATAGCTATTTTTGTTCATAAATATAAAATCAAAATATCGCAAATTAATTTGGTCAAGCAATATTTATTTAGTAGTTATCATAAATTTATAAAACCTCTGCTTACCAAAGGCAACATGAACAAACGTACAGAAAGTATTCCTTACGATTTAATCAAATTTTATCAAAATTATTATGTGTTTTGTCCACTGGATAAAGCAAGTAATAATTATGGCATTATCTGTAAAAAATTTTATCTTATTAATATTATGAATGAAATGGGTATTAGGTATGATATCAACAACAGAATGTTCTCCTACACCAACACACATAACACCTACGAATTGGTGCAAAATAGCAATAAAGAACGTATTATAGAGATGCATACACAACATTGTATTAATAACAAAATTAGTAAACAAATGGAAGCGGATTTACCTATCATTTATGCACTTCCGAAACTTCACAAGAGTCCTATTAAGTTCAGATATATTACAGGAGCATATAATAGTAGTCTCAAACCTGTAGCATTGGAGCTACATCGTATATTCACACATATTAAAAAACACTTTAAGAACTATTGCAGGGTAGTACTAAACAGTAATAAATCTATTAAAAATTATTGGTCTATTAGTGATATAAACATCAGTCACGAACTTCACTGCATAAGAGGAGAGGGCATTAAAATATATACGGCAGATTTCACAGATATGTTTACAAATTTAAAGCATAATGATATTATTAAAAACATGAAAGAATTGTTAAATATTTGTTTTAAAAATGCTAATAAGTCAAGCATAGCTACTAATGGTCATCGAGTTTATTATACAGATAGTAGCGAAAGTTCCAAAGAACTTAGACTTTATAAAATTGAAGATTTATTATTCCTAATAGAACATCTACTAACTAATAGTTTTTGTAGTCTCGGTTCCAATATATTTAGACAAACTACAGGAGTGCCGCAAGGGGGTAATTTTAGCCCTCTATTGGCGGATCTTACCCTCTCTATAATGGAGTACAACTATTCAAGAAATCGTAAAGCCAATCCTAGAGAAAATTTTTACCCCTTCAGGTATATGGATGACCTCCTTGTAATACATAATCAAACAGAGGACGAAATTGACAAGAAATTGAAAGAGGTATATAAAGACTTATTAGAATTGAAAAAAACACATATTTCAGACAAACACAGTAATTATCTAGATCTCACTATTACAGTCTCCAATAATAAAATAGACACTAAATTATACAATAAAACAGATGATTTTAGTTTTAAAGTTATTAAATTCCCACATAGTGGTAGTAATATTTCTCTAAAAAACAAAGGAGCTGTTATTTACACAGAAACTTTGAGAATTGCTAATACATGTGCTTCATTTGAAACTTTTAACGAGAAGATTAGAGAAATGATTGTGGTCCTTTTGGATAACGGATATGGAAAAGAATTCATTGTTTCAAATATAGTGAAATGTATATATAAGAAAAAGTTTATAAGCTATAAATATGCTATTAATGAGGACTTTAAAAGTGTTACTAAACTAGTTCATAGGCTTCTAAATACACACAATACGGTACATTAGATACAAATATAGGTTTTTAAGAAATAAATAATTCTATATGGGGTTAACCTCATACTATCACCTACAGTATTCTATCCTGTGCTCTACTTTAGCTTTCAATCTGTGTTCACTGAGTATTATATTCTTTCTCCTATGCCTACACCACAACATAATTGTCCTATTTTCTACTCTCTCCGCTTTTGCTTTGTTAAACCTTGCCTAGCTTGAAGTTTTTCTTAAGGGCCCTTGTTGTTATAGGTAACGCTTAATATATTCCTTTATCGTTAGCTCCAACTCACTGAAGAGCCTCAGGAGCTAACGTACACAAAGTGGTTCGTCTGAGGAAGAGGCGAAACGGACCACCCGTACTTGTTCCTTACTTGATCTTGTATCTTATGTTTCCTACCTCCTTTACTGGTATGAGATACCTTCCTATATTAACAACAGTTCTTTTACTTTTCAATGAACCCAATTCGGTGCCAAGAAGATCGCTGGCGCCAAAGTGGCACCCGCTGGCGCCAGGTGGCGCCAACACTGGAAGGCAACGATATATTTGTGACGAGGATGTCAAATAAAGTAGCTGTTTAGTTATCACAAGAATGCTGAGTTGTGGGCAAAAGTCGTGCCCCAGTCGAACCCGCACCTCACGCTTTCCGGGCGAGTGCGCTATCCGTTACGCCACCAGGGCCGCTTTTACCCTCTCAGCTTAACGGCTTTTATGCCGTAGCCTATCAGCACTCACACGTTTAACTTGGTGAGCCGGTCAGCCGTAATCGATGGGATATCGGCATGAAACCGCGAGGCCGAAGGCTTTAGATGTTTTTGAAGCTGTTTTGTTATGATAACTGCTGTTTAACGCCGCAGTACGCGTTCCGAATGTTATCACAAGAATGCTGAGTTGTGGGCAAAAGTCGTGCCCCAGGCGGGAGTCGAACCCGCACCTCACGCTTTCCGGGCGAGTGCGCTATCCGTTACGCCACCAGGGCCGCTTTTACCCTCTCAGCTTAACGGCTTATGCCGTAACCTTACAGCACTCACACGTTTAACTTGGTGAGCCGGTCAGCCGTAATCGTTAGATATCGGCATGGAACCGCAAGGCCGAAGGCTTTACAAGTTTTTGAAGCTGTTTTATGATCACCAAGTTAAACGTGTGAGTGCTGTAAGGTTACGGCATAAGCCGTTAAGCTGAGAGGGTAAAAGCGGCCCTGGTGGCGTAACGGATAGCGCACTCGCCCGGAAAGCGTGAGGTGCGGGTTCGACTCCCGCCTGGGGCACGACTTTTGCCCACAACTCAGCATTCTTGTGATAACATTCGGAACGCGTACTGCGGCGTTAAACAGCAGTTATCATAACAAAATAGGCTATGGAGGTTTCTATCGCATTCGGTGCCAAAAAGACTGCTAGCGCCGAAATGGCGCCTACTGGCGCCATATGGCGCCAACGACAAATAAGATCTGGCGCCATATGGCGCCAACGACAAATAAGATCTCACGTTCATGATCAAAGCCCCGCGCATTCCCTGCAGCCAAGGTTCCGTCCAAAAAGAACTGTTTTAGAGGTTTCTGTCGCAGCAGTAGCTAGTTTAAAATTTCCAATTTTAATTCAAAATATCCCATGGAGGCAGCAACATTTTTCTTGCTCATCCCTGTTGGACATTCACCTTTCACAGGTTATTCGAAAGCAAGAAAAAGATCAACTGATACTGATGGCAATAAGCCGAAAGGTGGTGGTGGAGGAAGGTTTGAGCCACCGGTGGCTCATATTGTCCCACGTGGCCACTCACTTATGAACCACCGGTGGCTCAGAATGCCGTTAACGTGTTAATCCTCTAGAACAAGACGGAATTGTCTGCGCCTTAAGCTCCTTCTTATCAATAACTTTTTTGCATTGTGCGCTACATTCTATGCGCTCCAAAAACCGTGAAGATAAACGCCTTACGTTTTCTCGTCATTTGCTATTAAAAGCGTCAAAAGCGCTTTGATAACAGCCTATCGAACCTTTTCGTGGTTCAGCGCTGTTTTCGTTTTGTGATGATAATCCCTTAGGCTTTTGTTCCTATGCAGTGACATACAGTGTAACTTTTCGAGGCAAATTGGACAATGAAGATCTTCCTCCTCATCGCATTTGCTTCACTTGGCCTAGCAAGTGTGTTACCTGACAGTGGTGGAAATGTTAGGATTTCCAAGGACAAGGTATTTTTATTTCCAAGTTGTTTGTAATTTGCTAATAGTGGGCATTCCCTTCAGGATGTGCATGCAACGTCTATTTTCTATTTTGGGAAATATAAGGCCCATCCACTCTTTTTTCACGGGTTTGAGAATAGGAGGGGGGAGAGGGGGGGGGGGTGTACGGCGCAAGGGGACACACGCCAGAACTGTTGCTTCAAACTAGCGACAGTCTTTTAATAGACATTTTTTTTTCGCGAATTCTAGCTTAGTACTTTCTGTTCAAGCACTTAGCACTGCGCACTTACCTCGCGCTCTCTCCTGTTTGGAAGGCTCGAGGTGAACGAACGCTTGAGTCTGGTCAGTAGACCGCACGCGGGTATTGCGTGCCTTTCTCGATCCTCAAGAAAAGCGCACAGGAGTGGGTCTGGAGAGATGTGGTATCTGGTGCCAGCGATCCCATTCGCGGTGCCCTCAGGTCCACCCTCACGTACCTCTGACCATAGTCAAGCGCGCTACTTGTCTGCACCCCATTATTTCCGCTTGTTCGCTATCTCTGAGTGCGTGTTCTCGACGAGCTTTGGTATCGACGCAACTGCTATACCATGAGGTCAGCGCAGAAAATGCTGTCCCATCCCCCTCCCCCCCCGATACATAGCGAAGGACCGTTCCCGGAAGTTGAGTGAAGACCTTGTCTGTTATAAACCAATGAGTAGTGCGCAATGTTTTGCTGATTTTTTAGATCCCACATAGTAGTGTAAAACAAATAAATAAATGAAACTAATTAATCGTGAAGGTCTTGAAAAATGGGGAGTTCTAGGCTTACTGAACTCTATTCGGATCCGAAATGAGGTCGACTAACAGTTTGAATCTTAGCGGGCTTTGAATGCTTCTCTTTGAAAGAGAATGGAAGCAGGCAATGCTCTCAGTCTTGTGCTTTGTCTTCTTGTCAGACGAAGTAGCTACAGAATAGTTTTGCTCGCTGCGAGTGCTGACAATGAGGGACGTGAAAGGGAAGGAGGGCTGCGTCTGGCTCGGTGAACAGTACGTCTTCCGCCAATGGAGAATCGGCAATCACTGGAGGAGAATGGACCAGCGCCAGGCAACATCCTTTGCAATGGACATGCCCCAGCTCTGCTGTGAACAAGGCTTCCATTGGTGAGAATAGGAGCTCACTGGCGTCGTCCAGACGGCGGAGGTAGAGGGAAGCATTGAGCCGCAACCTTCCTGGGTGTTTGAGTTCGTGCTTTTATGACACAATCAGTTGTAAGGTAATCGATAGCCACCACAAGAGTCCTAACTTATGAACAAAACGCTTAGCCTTAACCAGGACTAGAACTAAAACCCTCTGAAAGGGCTAGTGTGTTAGCCGTTGCATTGTTAGGTCTCCTTCAATTCATTATAACCGATATTTCAGGTAATGCGACGCATGAGGAGGTTTATAACTGAGAACGCTGCTCTTTCTTGTGATCTCTGTACCATGGTGGTGGATGGAATAAATCTGATGATCCAGCAAAATAAAACAGATGTCGAAATTGGTAACTTCCTAACGTGAGTGGTGCCTATGATCAGTCTATGACATCTACAGAGAGATTACGTTTTAAAATTTTGGGTAACTGATTTTAAAATTTTGGGTAACTGAACTTGGTTTCAAGAACATTATTGTATGAACTGAGAGTGGAGAAAACGGGGTAACCTCAGACTGAGAATCCCTTTAAGTTTTTGAATATCAAGGGTCAAGCTGAAGAAGGTTGCGCAGAGCTCCTGTTATGATCGGGGAGATTTGGTACGAATAGCGACACTCCCATTTTTCCTGGCTTAGCGCCTCAGTAGTTGATGGGTTTTTAACCAGTAGTGTTTTTCTTTGCCTTATTGTTAGAACACAATTCAGGCACGCATTCTAAGAGGAGAATGCCATCTGCACTGGAAAGCTAAAAAAAGGGGCTGGGAAACGAACCATTAAACGCGATCCTTACTTGACTGCTGTCTCAACAACCTTTCGACTACAAACCTCCCCTTCAGTATGGAAGGCCCGACGTCTCCGTCTCCGTCTCTCTCCGTCTCGTTTCCGTTGCAAATTCTGGACATGAACAGGTAAAGGGTGGGAAGAAGCTGGTTGGCACGACGCCCAGTTCCACAGGTTGTCCTTTTGCCCTCCTTTCAACTGTTGGTTGAGAACGAGCTGGCGCCGCGACAGTCCTTGCCCCCCTTGACACGCCACGACGTCTACAGCCTAAGTGTACCTCCTATTCTTTACCCCAACAATTATTGTTCAAGAACTCTTAAACAATGATTCAATGCTTTTTCATATTAATTCCCCTGCTACCCTTCCACTGTTTGGCGGTGGTTTTTCAACTAAGCCGGCCGCGTTTTGAATTCTTCGGGCAGTTCTCTCAATCTCATTCACGAACGGTGAGAACTGGTACCTTATCATCGGCCTTACTCATTTCAGAAACCTCTGTGATGCCATCAACCTCGAGCAGCCGCATGTTTGTAAGCACATTGTGCAAGCATACACGGTAATGCTCAATTTTAATATTTTCAGAATGTTTTCAAATGTTGTATGTTTTTGCCATTTATAGAATCATTCCATTAGCAAATCAAAAAAATGCGGTAAAAAATTTAGCGATGGAGTGCTCACAACCCGCTTGACTCCTTCTAACAGTAGGAATAGTGCAGGTTTCAAATCAGGCCACAGCATTGGGATCGGTGAAATGGCCGTGTTAATGATGTCAGCACCCTCCCTCTTAAATTACTCCTCCACCACGCCCGCTCACATCCCACCCACGCTACTAAAGTTCCTAAAATTTTGCCCTCAAGAGGAGGGATACTAACACCGCTCATCCCGTCCCATGCTCAATTGCTTGTACTGGTGTAGGCATCCGATCGGCCATCAGAAACATGGTACCGCCACATGGAGGATGTATACCGCACGCGTTGAAGAGATAAATTAACAATCGGGAAAAATTCCTACTGTGCCAAATACGAGACACACTTCCACAATGATGGGGTGTTGACGGGCTTCGCACAAAGATACTGTACCCTACCTTGATTAGCTGTGCGTTCAACAGAAACTACACCTTTATTTTGTAATTTCTTGAGAGGAAGACCCTTACAGTGTTTCGGAAATTTTATAAAGGAGCATGCAATAATAAGCATGAGCGGTCGCCACCGCTAGGATAAGGCATAAGTTAGCCTCCAAATGGTTGTGGCTTTCGCAATCCCAACAAAATACTAACTACAGGAAGAGATAGCAGGAAATCTCTCCTGCTAAGATAGCAAGGAAATCAAGCTGTCGAGATTTTGAAACCGCAAGACTCAAAAACGGACCAAGAATCCTCATTCACTGTGAAACCTTTAGTTAACGTTTGCCAGCAAAGCCTGTGATTTCTGATTCTTTGCCCCATCTCGACGAATAGTCTCCGAAGTTAGTTGAGAGGTTAGAAAAATGAAATGGATTGCTCCTTCTGTAGACAAAATCTCATTTTCAGGCCATTTAAGACCACAAAAACCACACACTCGAATCCCTCCAGAATTCTGACTGCTTTGAATGCGTATGAAACCTAGGCAATTAGCAAACGTACCTCTTTGCGGGCAATTCTGCGTTCCCACCTCCAGAAATCAGTCTGATTCTAACTAATAGACCTAGAAACAATAGAAGACTCGATTAGCCTATGCGAGACAAGCCGGAGTTCCGCCATTTGACCATGTTTATTGTAATTACTAGTGCCATTTACCGCCGTCCTACTGTTTCCACCATTCCAATACTAATCTTCATTTAGAGCACCCCCTGCAAGGCCCTGAAATCTGTCGGTGATAGCTGAAAAATGGTCTCCTTGGAACTCTTTGATTCCATATCACTTATTTTTCCATAACGCTGTCGTGTCGTAACGAGAATTTCAAGACAACTTGTTTCAGTACGAGGTGGTTTTCGTGTTGGAGAAAACTCTTTTCACACCGAACGAATTCTGTGGAGCTTTCATCAAAGACTGCGGTCAATCTGTATTCCCATTCCACGTCATGTGGAATATCTCAATACCGGACAATAAACCACCTGTGAAGCCATGGCCAACAGTTCCAGTAAGCGCTTGTTTGTTTGGCTTGACCTCGGTAAATTTATCAGTTTAGGACAACAAACCCACATACAGATTTCTACACTTGTCGGATATCCACATTGATCGGCAATACGCAGTTGGGTCAGAGGCGTACTGTCAGCTGGACGATGCGTTGGGCACCTATGCGCTGTGCTGCAGGAATTACGCTGATGACGCTTCAGATTCACGAACGAAGACAAGTGGGTGTATAACCTGTTCATGCCGAAAAAGTTCAACCATATTTTGACTAGAATATGGGCTCTGCATTTGGAACATTTTTTGCGCCAACCTTATGGGCGGGGTCGGGCCTGCGGTTCTGCTTTCATTATTTGGTGCTCTTCTGCTCTCCTCCTCTTCACCTTCGTTGGAAAGAGGGGCTCAGGAAACGGCGATTTTGAGCCCGACCCGCCCATTTGACTAGTGTGGGATGTCTCTCAAAGATTTGGGAGCGGAAGTTGCATTCGATGGATCACAACCATCGTTGGATCTATCGTAAATTGGAGCCTTCCCTATCAGAGCCAGTTTCTTTTTTACCAAAAATTTATGCGATGAAGGTAAATGGAAAAATGAAACCTATTTCAGAGCCGATATACGTGCCAGCTGAACCATGGGGAATGCCTTATGCATGTGATCTTCCGCACCAAACATTTGAAGCAGCTCTGATTAACATAAACAAGACGCACAAAGACGTGAGTACATATTTTGTTTTTCTTGACATTCATTGACACATGCTTACCATTACCGCTGCATAAAGGCAACGTCCGCGATCACCCGACGGGCAGAATCGCTTGTTGGACTAGATTTGGCGGTCAGCACTCGCGGAGCATATTATATTTTAGCGGCTCGAAAGAATATGATAAGATTGTATTGGTACAGCGACTATAAGCTAGCCCGCTCAGAGCCACATC
>MU932731.1:6937-17349 GCA_036418165.1 Cooperia oncophora | reverse complement strand
CATTCGTTGACACATGCTTACCATTACCGCTGCATAAAGGCAACGTCCGCGATCACCCGACGGGCAGAATCGCTTGTTGGACTAGATTTGGCGGTCAGCACTCGCGGAGCATATTATATTTTAGCGGCTCGAAAGAATATGATAAGATTGTATTGGTACAGCGACTATAAGCTAGCCCGCTCAGAGCACATCCGTAGTTGGGGATTCCCCAACAGAGGGGGGGGGCGTATTCGGTCCGAGAACATTTTTTTGACAGTTGATTTTTCTTATTTGTATGCTATAAGAACGGTGGGTCGTGGTTTCTTTCTCGTCCACGTCCGCTAGCTAGGCCCACCTTTGTCATAATCATCGTTTCACGTTAGCTATATAGCGATAAAGCTTTGATTTCATACTTGACTTCACCATACCGTGGTCTACTTTGTTTTCCCTTTTCACCTCTGCGCTGTATGCTTTTTTGGTGCCCAGAGTCAACAGGGTTCTTACACAGGACGGTTCCGGTGGTTTGACTTGCTCTCTTCTTTGTTGATTTCCTAGTTACCAGAGTATGTGACGATTATATTCCCTTGATTATCTGCCTTGCAACCTCACATGGCAATCGCGCGCGCTGCATTTATTTGTCGGACTGCGCTTCATTCGGGTACTGTTGCACGCCGTTGCTCCCCGCTCGCGGCAATCCTCTTCGACGACCTTTCAGTAGGCGCGACAGCGGCTAAATTGCCCGACGTGCAGCAAGACATGCGATCTCAGAGGTCAGCAAGGGGCGAAGCTGCGAGGGGCCGGAAAAAAGCGAAGCTGAGAAGTATTTACATACAGGAGAGGGGCTCCCGCACAGGAATATGTACCAGTGGCTCCTTGTCACCATCGATCCATTGATAGTCCAACACCGAAATTGTTTGGTCAGTTCGGGAGGGCTTCACTAGGGAGACTTCTCATCAATATGCTATATCAATATCTCCCTATAAATATTGTTATTTCCCCTCTCGTTCCGCTGAATGTTGCGCCATGGTCGAAAGTTCAACCTCAGATAGCTTGCGCTGGCAACACTCTCCATACCATTTCTACTTCTTGCAGTACTATGATGTTTTGGATTGGGACGATGAGGGAACGGGGTATTTGACAAGATAACTGAACTATGCCTACTGGGTATGGGGAGCGATGCCGCGTCCAACGAACTGTCTTGTTCTGCCTGAATATGAACGCTGAGGAAAGGGAAAGGTCTTCACCGTTAAGGACATGGTACTTGCTCGCGAAAAGCATTGCCGGGCATCGCCGCTCGATGCATGCATCGTGCGGCATCGCCGCACCGTGCACGACGGCGCGGCAGACATGATTGCCTTGTCCGTTTCCCCTGTCCGAGAACTGAAAGGTATCACCAAATATTTTTTTTTTAGGTTGGCTGATGAAGTGATGGGGTTTTCAATGAAAAAATTTTTTCGAAAAGTGAAAACGTTTTTGCAAGCAAGTATATATACCAGTCTGGCTGACGCGCACTACTGCGCGCATGGTTAAACCCATGGTACTACGATAACTGACAGGATTTGTCCTGAGCACCGACACTTAGCCTAATTCCCATGTTTCGAGGACGACCCATTTCATCATGTTTCTCCATTTTAATGAACATTTGCCAGTGTTTGGTGCCTATCCGAATATTCTGAAAGCACCATTCGTTGGGGATAGGACAGCATAGCGGTGGGAAGAATCTCGATGATGAAGTCGAAATCATAGTGGCTCTTATCATTCCTCACTGGCCAACAATTCCTTTCCGGTGAAACTCGAGCGTTTAGCGGTGGAAGCAATTCCGACCGCTAAACTGAGGGATATTGCTAGGAATAGAAATTTGGCCACGATGATGTGAGCATATACGGAGTCCCAAAAGCCGTTGTCGGACACTGACAGAATTTATCTCCCACCTTTAATGTTCCCTGAGCACCCCTGAATTACTTGCTGGGAGCAGTTCCACAGTGTTGCAACAATTCTGCTGTGAATTTTCGGGGTATCTTATCAGCTCTTATCATATCCTGCCACAAACCAATAATGGTCCCATCCTGCACACTATTTTGCCTCTTGGAAGCGACGCCCCGTTGTGCTGGTCGACGTTGTGAGTTAGGTGTTCCTACCCTTCTAAGGCTCCTTATGGTATCTTATCAGCTGTTATCAATTCCTGCCACCCACCAATAATGTTCCCATCCTGCCCCCTATCTTACTTCCTGCAACCAACGGTCTATGCGTGCTAAGTGGCCGCGTTATGAATTAGACCACCACTCTTCTGAGGCTCTTATGGTAATCTTATCACAGCGTTATCACTTCGCCCACTGCCCACCAATAATCGTCCATCCTGCCCCTATCTTACTACTATCCAACGTCCGTCATTGCTTCTGGCCGTGTTGAAATAGGTAACCCACACTTTCTAGGCTCCTTATGGTATCTTATCAGCTGTTATCAATTCCTGCCACCCACCAATAATGTTCCCATCCTGCCCCTATCTTACTACTTGTATCCAACGTCCGGTCATTGCTCTGGCCGGTGTTATGAATTAGGTAACCCACTTTCTGAGGCTCCTTATGGTATCTTATCAGCTGCTATCAATTCCTGCCACCCACCAATAATGTTCCCAATCTTGCCCACACCTACTTAGTTCCTGCGCAACCAAGGTCTCATCGTTGATGTGGCCCGCGCTATGAATTTGGTGGTCCTCCCTTTATAAGGCTGCTCACGGTATCTTATCAGCTCTTATCAGTTCCTGCCACCACAAATATGTTTCCTGCAGCAACCCTAATATGACTAATAAGTTTGCAGCGCTCTGTCACTCTTTTGAGAGTTATGAATTTTCCGGTCAAAACACATACATACACACACACACACCGACACCAACAGACAAAACTTAGCGATTATATATAGTAGGATCTGATAGGAAACTTCTCGTAGTATAAGAATCAAGAAAGCTTTGGTTTGAGGATTATTTTTGTGAATTTTTTAGTCGTTGAAGTTGGAAGTGAAGTCGGCGAAAATTAGCATCTTCGACAACTGCCTCTATTTACGTCTACTCGAAGTGCTAAAATCGCTTAAGCTGCTCCATACATTCGGAAAAGGTTGAGGTAGAAGTCTCAGCAAGGGAATCTCAATAGGACGCTTTGGAACTAATTTCAAGAATTTCAAAGTTGGCAACCTTCACCTAAAATATTGGGGGCAGGCTCACGTCTGTTCCACCTGAAATTTCATGCTAATAGTTGAATTAATTGAATATGAATTTGATATTCTAATACTACGAGAAATTTGCTATTAAACGATATTAAGCTTGCTTGCAAAACGTTTTCACTTTGGAACAAATTTTTCGATTGAAAAAACGGCCATTACTTATTAGCCAGCCCACTGCTAGTGGGCTGGCTAATAACTGCTAGTGGGCTGGCTAATAAGTAATGGCCGTTTTTACAATTGCAAAAATTTTTAAAGTGAAAAGTTTTGCAAGCAAGCTTAATATCGTTTAATAGCAAATTTCTCGTAGTATTAGAATATCAAATTCATATTCAATTAATTCAACTATTAGCATGAAATTTCTAAATAGAGGCAGTTGTCGAAGGTGCTAATTTTCGGCGACTTCATCCAACTTCAACGACTGAAAAATCCACAAAAACTATCCTCACCAAGCTTCTTGATATTCTTATACTACGAGAAGTTTCCTATCAGATGATATATAACTTGCTTGCAAAACGTTTCACTTTTCGAACAAATTTTTCAATTGAAAAAAACCGCCATTACTTATTAGCCAACCTAATAGTTAGGGATCCCCTCGAAGACTAACACATACATTGGGTAAAATTTAAGGCAGTTGGCACGATAAATCCCTAAAGACGAGTAGGATTAATACGACTGGCATAGCAGAATTCCGTGAACCTGAACAGGCGCTGCGTAGCGCCTTTTCAAGGAGGGTACCCTTATAGTGCTCCATTGAGGCAGCAACATCCCGACCCAGACGTAGAGCGTACGCTGGCTTTTTTGTCAGCAGTAAAACGGTTCAAAGTCGGTAGACCCGTCCCAAAGCAAGCGCCCGCCTAATCTGTTTCGCTCGTCAACTGCCTTTGCAGTGCGAGCAAAGAAATAAAGCTCTGGTTTTTCGTGGTTCTCCTACCCATTTGCCCCGTTTTTCACTATTTTTGCATTACTGGACACCTTTGCTCTTTTTCAAAGTGCACATGAAATTATCGCGCCAACTGCTTTTAAGAACATTCATCTTCCAAAATTCCAGCTGGACTACATTATCATAACCGGCGACTTCGAAGCTCACGATTCATGGGATTACACGCAGGATTTGACACGCGAAAATATCCGCAATGTAACTGCTCTTCTGCTCGAGTACTTCCCGAATACTCCTATCTATGTATCTATTGGAAATCACGAAGGAGTACCTCAAGATGCGTGAGTTTCAAGAACCAATCACATCGTGCAGGAACAGCTTTTGGCCACACATATTTAAAGTTTGCCATCCCACACCCGAATGCTACTACATTCGACCCCTTGGGACTCATGAAGACTGCTACTATTTTCGAACCGCTACCAAGTTATCGTACCTTATGCCTTTGATGAAATTTTTTTACAATCTATACCTTTCTCCTAAATCTCTTGACAATTTGTTTACGAATGTCATTCATATAATTTTCAGGATGGCACCACATACAATGCCAGAATATGACCAGCGAGGACCACAGTGGTTGTACACCCTTATGAAGGAGATGTGGTCCAATTGGTTACCACAGTCCGCCCTAGCGGATGTACAGTAGTCAGTGTTGACCATCTTCCTTTTCTTTACATGATTTTTTATCACATAGCGACTTCAATTTATGTCAGTTGTGATTCAGCCGCGCCAGCTATGCAATATATCCCAAGCCTGGATTAAAGCTGATCTCCATCAACACTATCTACTGCTCGCAAATAAACTTGTGAGACCTGTGACTTTGAAGCAGGTGAAACAATCAAATCTCTATGGTTATTTACAGCTATTTGTACATAAATCAAGTGGATCCCGACGCTACACTTGACTGGTTAATCGATGAGCTTGTTGACTCAGAAACCAAAGGAGATAAGGTCAGACGTTTTCCATTTGTTTTTCAAAGTGTACAGAATGAGGAGCTCCACCACTTAGAAACTTATAAATAGCAGGATTATGGAAACCAGTTTCAGGTGCACCTTATCTCTCACATCCCTCCTGGAGATGACTATTGTCTCAAAGGATGGTCACATAATTTCTTCAAAATCGTGAAAAGGTACCAGTTTTAATAGATGTTCTGACTCCAGAAGACAAAATTTACGTTAGCATAACGGTCCCAAGCACAGCCTCGATCCTTGCAAACAAGAGGGCATGACACAGAGCGCAGCAGCCTGAATTCCCCCCCCTCGCGCTTTGTTGCGGACTTAAAATAGCATCATTATTGGAGAAGGCTGCCTTGGCAGCGCTCCAGTCCACGGCATCGTCAAGCTATTAGCAAGGATCATGACCGTAAATGATTATGACCGGCTTTGGGATGAGAATAATCAAGCGACTGTAGGGTATGGGTTGGGGGGGGGTACCTAGCTGTGTCAACTACTCGAAGGAGGCGCTGCAAGTAGCTGATTCAACAAGGAAATGGCCCAACTGATTCAAGGTGGCAGTACTTCAATGTGTCGATTCAAACTTTGCTGAATATGCTCTGCTGCTTTCCTGATTCGCAACGGATGAGAAGTTCTAACTTATGCAGGAATCGGGAGCACAGATAGAAGATGTGTAGCGAGGATGGTGCAGCTTTTGACTTGTATTGAGCCCCATAATTCATGAGGACAAGATGTGCATCGGGAAGGTGTCCGAGCTCTTATCTGTTTATTACAATAAGTGCGAATGACCACATGAGCAGAGGAAGAACACCTTACTCTCTGGGGTGCACCATGCGTTCACCAGGTGAGAGTAGTAATGGTATCGTAATGCATGCAAGACCTGTCACACGGAGTTTGCAAGGGCTGGCCCAGACGATTCTTCCCAGAAAGCGACTCCCTTATGGCATGGGTCGCTGAACCTTTCACGGAAGAAAAAGCAAAAAAGTCGAGAGCACTCTGAGTAAAGACTCCTGGCAACCTTGCTGTACGAGTACTCCGCACCTGCTCGTTTTATACTAGCAAAACGAGATCCTGCCCCTTCTGGCTTACTAATCGGTTGCTCGCGTTAGCCAAAGCCTCCCTTCTCTTTCCTTTCTTCTTCTTTCTTCCTTCTTTTCTTCCTTCCTTCTCTCCTCCTTCCCCTTTGCCTTTTCCCTTCAACTGCTGGATCAATAGATGTTTTACACACCTGTACTCTGAAGCCGCGAAAGTGGGACAAATTTAGAGACTGCGGACCAGACTACTTGTACAACGAGGACGCCTGCGAGTTGGTTGAGCGCGGGGACTGTCTCTAGTCCTTCCTGGGACGCACCCCATGTTCTATTTTCTTTCAAAATCTCACTGGATTTTGAATTGCAATATAACCCAACCCACGTATGGCAGCAACGGTGGCATTGTTGACCTGTATTGCTGGCTCCAAAAAACACAACAGCCAACTTTCTGGAACTTTTGCACAATCTATAAAAATAAACAATAAAATGTGAAATGTGAATGTGTTGCTCTCAGCCTTTGCATGTTTTAACCTCTCTTTTAAGATTCGAAAACACCATTGCAGAGCAGTTCTACGGACACACCCACAACGACCACTTCCAGGTGAGCTTTAGCACCTCTCATTCCCCATTAGTGGAGCGGCTTCCTAATCAAATGCTGTGGGAGCTATTTGAGTAATCCACCATTAGTATTTTGCCAAATTAATGTACAGTCCTCATCATTGCGGACCGGTGGGGCGTGTCAGTGCGGCTGCGTTTGGCGCGGTGCCAAAGTCGTTCTGCACCAGTTGTTGAAGCGGGCAAGTGACATTACTGTATTATATCCTTCGTATTACTCGTTTTCTACCACTTTTTGTCGCATACGCGTTTCAACAAAAGGCTGAGAACGGCTTCAACAGTGTGCACACTCATACTGGCTGACACGCCCCACCGGTCCGCAATGATGAGGACTGTACACCTCGCTTGTGGCTAACAATGTTTATGACGTATCTTTCTAAAAAAAAGGATGTTTATCAAGGTCCGAACTTGCAGGTTTACTACGACCCGGACGATAACATGCGACCATTCCACTTCAACTGGATATCTCCATCCCTCACAACGTACGACTTCAATATGCCAGCGTACAGAATCTATACTATTGATGGCGGTTATACAGGAGCCACCTATGTGAGTAACACAGTGGTGAGAAGTCATACAAAAAGGCTGAGATTATCAGAGAAAGTCAATGATTGAGTCGTTACCAAACTTCGTCTCCGTAAGAACGCAGCGGTAGGTCCCCATGAGAACCTAACGGTAACGTTGAAGATATCCAATGCCCCTGTTCCTGCCCGGATTGTGATCACCACTGATATCATTCTGTTCCGAGTTCACTTGACGCAAAGTAGGGCCAGCCTTGCAGTCACTGAAAAACGCGAAAGTAATGCAGTTTTTTTAGAAATCTGTTCAGCAGAAACAGTGAGAGTTTTGCCTGTTGAAAAGGTTTCTACAGTATCCAGCTGGGATGCTGCTAGCTTTCCGGGTCTTGTTCATAGTCCGTGGCAGTGATCATAACAAGTCCCCGCATTTTCTGGAAATCTGTCAGTGAAACTCTTCCCTGGACTAACTATGCCTTTTTCATAGGTTTGACAGGTTTGAAGTCATCACGACCTCAATCATGAATATTTGCATAAGTACCACTAATTTGGTATGTCGGTCCGTCAGCCTATGAATTTGCGGCATGCCCGCATTTTTGGCAATGTTAACTTTTGGATAACGGGAAGTACACAGCATCACATAATTGCGCGTAAAATTAAGTGCATCGACTTCATGGACACACTCACTTGGGCATACCGTCACCAGCGTCCGGTTCAGTTTGAAACATACCAACCAACTGACCACTTGTTACAACCCTCTGGCACAACATACTTATGCACTTTTCACTATGGACTCGCCCTCATCTGCGCGTAAAAATGTACATGGCAGGAAAGCCTCAGGCCGAGGATTCAAAGCCAGGCTGTGCAGGTCCCACATTCCACCCATGGCCTGGAACGTAGCAGCGTAGCTGCCTAGGCAGATATAATGGAATTGTTGTGCACGCTTTGCAGGATCCAATCTGTATATCTCCTGTTGTCCTGAGATGGTGTCCAATGACACACGCTGGTGCGTTATCGATACCGATACCATTCCAAAGCTATATATGTACAGGAACACAGCCATGGACGACTGGCGCCAGTTACTGGTGTTTTGGGAGAGTATAGGAGAATAGGAGAGGGGGAACACTACCTTATCACCCAGCCTGCTACCCTCATATGCTACTAGCACGCAGGGCCTCGACACGAGCACTGACGCAAGAGTCTGAATTGACTACCTAAGCTTTTATTGCCTCAAGTGGTGGTGTTATGCGGGTAAATGGGGAATAGTGAGGCTGGCGTCAAGCTGAAGCCCGTCCACAAGCTGAGTCAGCCTTAGCGGCGTGGTCGCAATTCGATCTAGCGTGCGTTCCTAAGCGTAGTTTGTTGTGTTTGTGAGGGTTCGAGTACCTCTAGACGCTATTAGTCTCGGTGAGCGTCCTTAGAGTCTGAAATGGGTCGGCGGTAGCGTCACTTTTTTTTTACTTGCCAGGCTCCGGGATGCGACAAGGCCGAAAACGCGTTGAGCCAAATAGACTTTGTATTTATGCGGTGTGTGTTTACCATCTTATTCAGAAGGCCTCACACGATGCAGACGATCATGAAAGTCGATGATGGATAATCGGGAAATGTTTAGAGGATACGATAACTAAAAAGAGACACGCTGATGACAGCGAGTTTGATTCAGTTAACATACTTCATATATGAGGTAATTTATTTAGCCAGTGGAAGGAAAGGGGCTGTCGGAGGAGAGGGCGCGCGCGGGAGGTTTTCGGAGGGGAAGATCTCACTGACACCGACTTCACACATTACGATGCTGCAACTAGTTTGTAAGACCTTCACTGCACTTATAGGTTTTATTCTGAAGCTCACAGAGATCTGGAGAGTTCACATTTCGAGTGATATTTGGTTTGCTAAGAGACTTGCCAGAGGCACGGGTGTGCGGGGGGGCAACCTTGCACAAATGCCGGAGTATGGGGAAGCTGAGCATAAGTAGTAAATATCATAGTGACTCGCCAGCACGATACGACCTCGGAGGGTATGATGGGTTTGTGACTCGGGGCGCGTTTGTGTGAGCATTTGACCTCAAAACGACTCGTGCCAAAGAACCAAGTGCCAGAGAACCACCTGCTTTTTTTGCATGAGAAGCAATTAATGCCATTGAAAAATCATGCCCCTTGTCAGACATGCATTTTTTTTGCTTCAGAGAGTTAAAGATGCCGAGACGTACTATGGTAATGTGACGGAGGCAAACATGAATAACAAGCCACCAATATGGAGACTGGAATACACCACGAAAGTTTGTTATCAGAAATCTCCTTCCCGGAACATTATTCATTGAATCTAATTGGCAGGCTTTCTACAATATGACCGATTTATCGCCTCAATCTTGGTCAGACCTAAGCGATCGACTTTGGAACGACAAAGAACTCTTCAGACAGTTTATGAAGTGAGTTAAGAATCTCTAAGTAGAGTAACCGAGCTTAGAAGTCGCTGTAGTTCTGTACTTTTACTAGAAGTAAATGTTTTTGGTTTAGTTTGCCTAAAAATGTACAACAAGGGGCCCCGCGCTAATATCGAAAGGAAGACAAACATATAATGACTTTTTTCGTATTGAATTCAGGATTCCATAAAGAGTTTCTTTTTGCTCCTATCGAGCATAATTTTAACACTCTGGGTGAATAAAGAACTCAGATGAAGGCGTCAAAATTCCCCAAGGCTCTCAAGTTAAAACGATTAAAGGGAGGCCGCGCACTAAATTGGTTGACCTTGACCAGCGAATCAAGTTTTTTTCATCGTTATGCACCGTAGAGGCTATTGTCTGCATAGTTTGCCTTAACAATGGTTCGCGGACACAAGCCGTTGTTCAGCACTGTTTGGCCTTCTCAACAAGTTGTACCAAATAATCCTTTTCGGAGATAATTCCTTAATGCTTCTGTGCCTCTCGAGGTTTTCAGGTGGAATATTTATTTAGCGGCCTAACGTTTCGACGTGGTCGTCTTCTTCAGAGGCCTAAACGCGTTTCGAGTTAAGGAGATGAACACTACCCCGCCAAGCGCCCAACCAACCCTAGCAGTTCCGATGATGTGTTCGGAACTCAACAAGAAAATCCTACAAAATGCGAAAAGCGCACTCACCACGATTCCGCGCCGTCACATGCGGATGTTAATCAGTAGCGAATGAGAGTTACTGT
>MU932723.1:0-12021 GCA_036418165.1 Cooperia oncophora | reverse complement strand
CTCCTGCCCCTGGGAATATCCAACGGAGCACATTCAGAGAACTTGGCATTATAATAAGCTTTACTTCCCGAGGAACATCTGCTTCAAGTGTTCTGTAGGTAATGAGACCTGAAAAACAGTAGCGTCGCTATAGTTTTATTTGAGGGTTCTCGAAAACAAGTATTCAATTCTCAGCGAAAATTCCTTGAACACACACGTCATGAAAGATATCCCCCAGAAAAACCAAGCTGCTTTCTGCTAACACATGTTAATGCCTATGGTATTACCGTGAAACGACAAACCACCGATACGATGCTGTTTGTCACCTCCGAAATTCCTCCTTTGTCTTTTTTGTTTATTTATTTACCTATTCATTTACTAATTCTGCCAATATTAGTGTTTTACTTTCTGCCAACGAGATTGTTGTTCGCAGTTTTTTATCAACCACGTAAATTTTCTTTGTCCTCGGCAGCCTTACAGAGGCCTGTATCCAGGATTTGCTTTCTAACACATTCCGGACCGCCGTTGAACGAGGATCTCCGCATAATTTCGTTACTTTCGAACCGTTAATTAGCCATCTCATCTGTTCTTTCACGTTTCTATGAGATATTTGTGTTCTCTGCCTAAAAACGTGTTCTGATACCTTTGGAGCATTAACAAGACGCCGAGAACAAGAGAGAAAAAAGTATGACATACCATGTGTGACACATGATCCGGAACGTGTTAAAACATGATACGACACTTCCCTCAATGGAATCGAGATGAATAACGAGATCCCGAATGGAAAAGGTGAGCGCAATCAGTGCGCCACATCATGAAAGCTTGCTGCCCTGTTAGCTGTTAGTACATATGATATATTATTAGGTCATCCCATTCAAACGTGCCGCTACATATAGAGGAATGGCAGAAAAGCAAAGGGGATAGAGCAGCGGGCTACTATACCATTTGGAAGCTAGTACCTTAAGCTGTGTATCTGTGAAATTTGGCGAACCTAGCCTCTGAAGAAGTTCTCGAGAAATTGAAAAGAAGCCCGACTGCGCCGGACCATAGTTGTGTGTAAGGGTGTTCTCGAAATACACGGTGGAAGATTTGGTTCAGGAGCCCGTACAAGGAAGAAAGGAAAAAATTTGTTGTCGTGGATGGTCCCATAATATTCATCCTGCACAAGAAAAACGGGTGGATGAAGTCAGGCACTGAATATCTGATCACAGAGCCTGGACCCTTGTCGAGCTTCCCCGCGAGTCTGACATCCCAGCTGCAACTGCTGCCCGAGTTATGTCCGATAAACTGAGGATGGTCAAGAGGGTGGCGCATGGGTACCAATTTTCTTATAGAAGCACGAACGCAGTACCGATTCTATACCTCCAGCAGTAATGTTCTCAGCATGAGATGTCACTCACAACTGTGAAAACGCACCCAGGCCTTAGATGAAATATGGGTGGTCTCGGACCTCGAGCCGAAACTCACAATCGTCAATTTTGTATGAATGCAGATGAGAAGCCGCCCGAGTTCTACCATGAAGAGTTACGTGGGCGCAAGTGGATGATCATCATAGCAAAGGATTCCCACACTGTGGCTTTCAAGCGGCTCTATACAGAGAGAACAAATCCGTCACTGTCGGTGCATATTGCCTGTTCCTCGGCATTCAGATCGACAAATGGATGCTACCACACAACTACAAGAAGGCCACCGTTGCTCGTCATAGTACCAGACCCCGAGTAACTGTATTGTAGATCAGTGCTGGGACACAAACAATACTGAGACCTGGGTTCAATCGCCCCATTCGCCCGTCATAAAGCCATGCGATTACAACTGTTCTATTCAGTTGAGAGTACTCTCCGACGGCAGACGCTACAATGTTTTGTCATTTGCCGAAATTGGCAACAACAGCAATTTACCCACACTTGTTGAAAAATCGAAGGTACCAGAGGTCCAAAGGCCCTCGGGGCACTGGGAGCGGGTCATTGGTGAAGGAGGGATTTACTCATCCTAAAGCTAAAATATCACTTTTCTATCTATTCTCCTCTTTGTTTTATTCAAAAAAAA
Source organism: Cooperia oncophora (assembly GCA_036418165.1). Taxonomy (NCBI): domain Eukaryota; kingdom Metazoa; phylum Nematoda; class Chromadorea; order Rhabditida; family Trichostrongylidae; genus Cooperia; species Cooperia oncophora. The sequence goes on along the minus strand of MU932723.1, from coordinate 9,996 downwards.
CCAGCGGCACGTTTGAATGGGATGACCTAATAGTTAGACTTACGGTGTTGCCCTCACAGACATGCTCCCTGCTGCTTACTGCTCCATCCTTGTACTCACGGAGTCCGCAAGAGCGTGTGAAGGAGTGTGGAGTTGTAGTGCAGCAGGAACAGTTCTTCCTGTCAGTTCACGCGAGCTCAGGATGATATCATTAGTGGAAAAATCCGCCTTGGCAAGGCTCCAATCCCCCTTTCCATAATCGGAGATCATGACTTTGTATAACAGCAACTTTTGTATTCCATGTTTCTGTCTCTCTTTTCAATAACATGCAGAAAGTTGTAGTGAGAACTTTTTGTTGTTATCCAGAGTTGTTTTGACTTTGTAGCAACAAAATCACCGACAAAACATGCGGAAATCGGAGTTCCACAAAGTGTCCAGGGTGAAATCATTTTTGCGACTATGTCTGAGCGTAGCGTAAAGTGCTCTCGTAAATTAGGGACCTATTCTGGTTTCTACAGAGCGTGTCCTCCTTTAGGGATATCGTTGTGTAAAACTTTGGTCGATGATTAAAGCGTCCCGAAATTATTCCGCCATGCACTACGGATTAAATGTGTAAGGCACTGTAAATTGATACTTGCCCAAAAATAATAGCAGGGGTGCTATATAGTAGAAAAATTACGGAAAAAAGACGATAAAAGGCCAGAGACCTGCTTAAAACCTTTGTTTTCACAGCAATGGACGAGCATTTTTGGACGAGTTCCTCGTCGGCATCGTGCCAACAATACTCATATATCCTTTCAGAAACGCTTCATACCAGCTCTGCTACATAAATGGAGCGATAAGGGTATCCAGCGTCGCTGTGGGTGCACGGTCATTTGGGGGGCAGTTGTGCTGGGCATCCGGGTCGGCATGTTACACCTTGATAATGCGCTATAACAGTACCCTTATTTGAAAAAGGCGCCACGCAGCTTAGAGGCCCAACATTTTTTGGTGCTTAGGAGTATCGACCCTGTACCCCTTGTCGATGTATCGCGCCAGTTGCCTTCAATAAAGCGCCCATGACAAGGAAGAATCAATGTTTTGGAAAACTTCCAAAGACAAAAATACACCTCTTCTTGAGTGGGAACCCTCCAAAAAGCATCTTTCCTATAGTTTGCTGCATTTGGCTATGTACACTCACTGAACTAGAACTTTATTAGTTTTCTGCAATCACTTGCCTCCTCTATCTGGAATCAGAGGAAAACCAAGGGGGGGGGGGGAGGTACTCCAGTACAAGGAATACACTTATGCCGTCTGCGAATCATATCAGTGATATTTTTTGCTCCTCTACTTGTCAGGTACCTCATCTTACAACTCTTTTGATACTAAAATGTGTCATGAAAAGTAGCATACTTCGCATGCACAATCTGCCAGATACACAATGTTATTGCCAGATACACAATGTGCCAGATACACAAGTGTTATTTGTGTTGTGCAGTCCCATCAAGGCAACACGAATATGGACTACAGCGAGCCGGTCTAGGCTGCTGTATAGCCAGGAATACCCAGGAAGCCTACCGCAGATGATTCCATTTAGCGAGGTTCTACAGCCTGACTCGGTTTGTAGAGTTTTATCAGCCTGTGACTTTTTCCTCAGGGTTCTTCTTGCTCAACAAAGGGTAGCAGTTTTGTAAATGTTGACATAATCGGCAACTAATATTGGACTTTTAAGTGAAAGGATAAGGGACTGATCTTGTCAGTCTGTGCTGGCGAAGTCGATGTCGACGGCTTACAGCATAATTGCTACTAGTTAGTAAACATGACCTGCTCGCATGTCGGTAGGCTGAATGTTGTTGTGTACGTCGTCCCTATGGCTTCTCTTTTTTCATGGCTGAGTAACGCTTCTCCTTTTACTACATTGGTGGTTGTCCAGTAGATGCTGTTTAGTAACCATTGTTTGATTATCTCTTCTGAGTTCTCTTGAAAACCTCTCTTTCCACCCTTTCTCACGGGTAGCTGCAATTCAGTTATGACTAACTAGAGAAACTGGGTGAGCGCGCTGATAGTAGGAAGAGAAACCTAGGTAAAATTGTAGAGAAGGAGCGCTCAACGCTAGGCAGTCCTTTAATTATCTAGTTCTGTCCTTCCCAGTTCATCTATACTTTTCAATGGGAGTGGGCGAGGGGTAGCAGGTATTCCGGCCAGGTTTTCAGCCGCTTTAGGTTTTCGCCGCTCAAAATCATTGGAGTCATGCCAGGGCCTACTTTCAATATGACTAGGAAGATATGAAAGATTTGTCACTTTTCTTTGAATTCCTCATTCATTCGGTGCCGTAGAACCTCTTCAAGGGTCTGTTCTGAGAAAGTTTAATACCTTCAGGTCAGCCTTTATATATTTGTTCGAGGCGGAGGTGGTGTAGTGGCAAGTGCACACGCGTGGTCCAGGGGTCAAATCTCGGATCACCTCCCGCCAGGCCAACCAAGCCTTATACCCTCCGGAGACGGTGAATTGGCTCCAGATTTGTCTGGGAGGATGAAAACACTGGCCTTACATTGGCTGGCCTCCGCAATTTGTTGTTTAGGGCACGAATCCGAAGCCACTACTATTCTAAATGGGAGTAGAATGCGTGCCGCATGCTGTAAAGGGATTGATCAACGGCGAACGCTTCATTTTTTATTCTTTAATTTGTATGACCGAACACCATTCGTTGGACTGGAGTAACTTTACTGACAGCGGGATGTACTGCCTTCAAGGTGATGGTGACCTGGTCTCTCACGAGACTTGTACCACTCCCCTTTCATGGCCTTGTACCCCAAAACAGAAGGTAATCTCGCTCACAGTGCACATTTGGGCTGTAGGTCTGGTTCCTTTACTACCGCTGCCTGTACCTGAACCTAACATGTCCTTGTTATCATATTTCTGGGAGCCAAATGTCTCTTTGAAGCCTATATTCTGCAGTTTGAGTGCAGTTTAGCTTTCAGACGAGCACTTTTCTTACAACTACGGATACTCGCGCTCAGGGAAGCAATTGTGAGCCCTGTAGCCTACGTTCACTCTTCATGAGATCAATCTTGCTCCAAATAGAAGCGCTTGTCCCTGAAATGCCTAACTTTCTAGGAACTCATCAATGGATTTCTGAAGAGTTTGGAATTTACTTAATGCATTCATTTGTCTTCGCTTAATTCATCATCGAAGTTTATTGAATGACGAAGCAGCCTTGCTTAATAGTTCCTGTTTATTTATAGCGAGCCTGCTGTGGGAAGCTGTGAGACGTGCCCACAAGCTATAAACTCGGGCTCCCGCTTGCAAACGAACTCCTCAAATCATCTCTGCGGGCAACTGTTTGTTGCCTGCAAAGTTTTCGAGTTCACTCTCACCTACTGCACACTTTAGAAAGTCCTCTATATTAGGGCATGAGAGCCGCCTTGCTCGTAATCAGGTATTCGGCCGTTTACCTCCCCTTTTTCGTCATTTTCTCCCCGCTATATAGCACCTGGGCTACTATCTATGAGCAATTGCCAAATCATCATACCCTACAGATTTTTTTGGCATACATCGTTACTAAAGAATGTTCTTTTGTCCCTCTCCAAGCAGGTAAACTAGGTACGCAACCGGTAGCGCTATTTTCGGGGCCCGGAATTGCGCACCATTTGGGCTGCAAGTCAGCCCAGGTTGCTCATGTCATCGGGATATTGGCTGTGTCTATACGACCCCCCTCCCCCTGAAGGTTGGCTTGATACGACGTCCTGGTTACCTCCTCTAACACGGTCAAGCTGCTGAGGGCGGGAGGGAATATAATGCTTGTGAAAGGAGGAAAAACCGCGAGGGAAGAGAAAAAACGGTTCCTTCCACCTACCATCTTCTTAGATTTTCACAACTTCCTACCCTACTTTTTCCAGTGCTCCGGAATTTCCCGAAAATTTTCCTACTTTTTTGCCCAACGTTTTGCTGTCTCAAGGGGAGGGTGGAGAAGTGGTATATAGCACATGTGAAACAAGAAAAACAGCGATAAATTCGGTCAGTCACGACCACCTCCTCCCCTATAACTTGAAACAAGTAAAATCAACTACCAAAGAAATTTCCCCAGACCGAATACGACCCCTCTCCCTTCTGCCCCATTGGGGAAGCTCTAACAAAGTGTGCTCTATGTTTTCCTGATAGTGCCGTTGTCCTCTATCGCCCGCCTTGCCCTGTTCATTATCAGCGTCTTCGGTGAAATCGTCGCTATCTCAGCTCGCAGTAGACAGCTGATCTTCCCTGTTCGTCCGGATGATCATGACCCAGTCGGCAAGGGATGGTTTCTATCAGGTTCATGTGTTTAGCTCCTTCTCTCAAGTAAATCGCCTGGTAATTCGTATATCTCTTGCCTGGGGGCGGACGCAACGACGGGAATGCTGCTGCTAATGCCAGCTATAATTGCCAAGCTTCAGGATAGGAGCCTTCGAAAAAGAATCATCTTTGTATGAGCGTTGAGACATGAGTCAAAACACTGCCTTTATAACTTCATTCTTCGTTTCTGCTTGCTCGCTCATTCAGGCTATCATAGAATCATGCAACTAAACAAATGAGAATGAACGAATAATTCAACAGTGCTCGTCACTCCCGTTGAGAATGTTCACTTCTTCAAGAACCTCCCTTCCAATTCCGTTGAGTCATAGAGTATTTAGCGGGTACTTCCAGACTTTCTTCAAAGTTTACGAGGACAAGGGGTCTTCTAGTCGTACGACATACGTCAGACTTCGTCTCTTATTTTGATTCAATGGTTACTGGTTCATTAAAGCAGTACGCTTTATTCTAACAACTTTTCCTGGAATAACATGCTCAAATTCAGCTGTATATTCTGTCGTACTCGTATTTGTCGTATTCTACACAGGTGATACAAAGGTAATCATTCGCGCCTTGTCACCCATGGAATGAGCCCACACTGCGTTCTCTATCGCAGTTGGTTTTTTTCTCTAAACCACCACACTATTGGTAGAACATGCGTAGCGGATGGAGTCTTTCCACGCCCCGCACTGTCTTAAACGATATCAACTATTGCAATGTGGCGTGCCCATCCCTGCTCGTCTGTTGTCTATTCTGTGCTTACTTTCTTCAGCCCGTATATTTTTATTTTTTTTTCTCAGCCCTATAGTACTTCATGGGATTATTCGCCGTTCACGCATTTTCACCAATAAGTGGTTTTATCGTCAGAATAATATTCTGGCATTCTACAGTCATCGTTTGGCCATTATTTTCTGTGGGGACTCTAAAGTCACTTTATGAGCCATGAAGCGCTTAGTCACAAGAAGCTGATGATATAAGCAACAAGTCAAACCATGGAGGCAGGCACCCAACACAGCTCTCGCTCAACTGGGCAGTTGGCGTTATCTATTGAGCTACCAGGACCGTCAATGTTTTGAGTGTTTTCCTTGTTCAATTATTTGTTTCCTTTTTCTAATTTATACAGAAGATCTGCCTGTGTTAGAGTACGGTCGGAACGGAATCACCTTGAGCATGGAAACTTGAATCTTTCTATTGGCTTTTCTGCACTCGGTCACTGCGCAGCAGTGCGCTGGAGGGTAGTCTACTAGCGCAATTCAAAATGATATGCAGGGAAATTTGTCTCGATAGTGAATCCGAATAGTGAAGTAATATACCCTTCTTTACACCCCCCCCCCCCCCCCTAGCGACGGCGGTTACTCATATACTCGCCAGAGAGGAGCAAAAATTACCATTCACAGGTAGAAACCGCGATTATTCGCCATCCCAGATAGTAGATTAGAGGGTTCTAGGCGACAAGGGTTGAGTAACTCGACAGTGAAGAAAAAAAGCAACAAAAACATACCACCTCCCTCAGATGAACCCGGCCATTTTGACCCGCAATTTAGTAGAAGCCCAGTTATTAATAACTGCTATCCTCACACTAGCTGTGCGTACGCAAGCTGATACAGAACTCTACGTATCGGACAAAGCTGACGATTTCTATGCTTTTTCGTCCTGCGATTTCGTTTTTCACTGAAAGCCGGGTATTGGAGGCGGAGTCTGGAGGTGGAGTCACTGGAAAAAAATGGGAACCACTGAACCTATATTGCACTATAGCGCCCCTTAAAATTTTTTGCCGCGAAACCGGTACAAGGTTGTCCGTCGCGGACCAATCTAACCTCCTGACGCCATATTTTCAAGCGTTCTGATAGTTTGATCGCCGGACCCCTGGGCCTTTAATTATGAGGCCGGACCTCTCTTCAATACGTTAAACTATTAATATCTGTTTATACGTCACCCAGTGGGCGGTTCTCACACACCGCTGTATCGCAGCTAGACAGCAGGCGCACCATACTTGAGGGAAGAGCACCGCGCTAAGGGATTATTGCTGTCTTTGTCGCCCTTATGACATGCTGGGCGTCCAAGGGAATGCCAGCATAGACACTGCTACTTAGGAAGGAACTGCCTTGTCTTTGTTCCCCGTTAATCAATCGCTATCCAACCTCCAAGTTCACAATGATTCCCCATAGTACTACATCTAAAGGCCAGCAGCGGGAGGAATTGTTGAGCAAAATTATGATCAGTTAAACACGATTCATGGTAAAGGGCAAGGATGAGAAAAACAGTCTCTGAAGAATGTGAAACCAGTCACCCAATGAACCTATGCTATTCGTTGGAATAGTGAAAAAAAAAAATCAGCAGCATGACAGTCTGTATAAGGACGTGTAAGAGGTGTGAGGTTATTTTATAAGCATCACTGGCTTTGATAAATGATATTGTACATTTTTCGGACTCGCTACGGTCTCATGGGCACTGCCAGTGTAGACTGGGAGCTTGTCGAGGCAGCGCCAGTCCGTTTCTTCCTTTGATTCTTTCTGACAAGCCATAAGTGTTCTTGGGGCAGTGCCGTTTTCGCCACACCAGTTTCTGTTTCTCTAAAGTACCCGCTTCTAAAATGTTCGCCATATTATTGCTCCCTTTGTCCTTAAAACAATCGGAATCGGCGAGCCAAGCTCGCCGCCACTGACACGCCCATATCACCTGCAGCACAACAGACTATTAGATAGGGAAGAGGTCGCCAGCACAATGACAACTGTGCAAGAGACATTCAAGTGGAAACGTAACGCCTGCACCTTTGATCATTGAACTCATCCTCACAAATCCGGTGACTGACCGACTAATCTAGTTCTGTTTTCATAATTATTTGTTGCTATTCTTGTTGCCATTACTCATGTCCGATCCAATACTTTTTTTACTAAGCCTACAAACATGTACACTCCTTATCATGAGCCAAAGTAGGACGTGTGCATTGCGACACTGGCTGCGGAATCTGGTACGTGTGAATATTCCGTCTGGCGAGAACTTGTCCTCTGTTCTCTGTTTGGAGAGAGAACTGGACTAGCAATTATGTCAAGATGAAAAATAACTCTCTACCAGAACATTAGATCCGTTTCAATGTTATGTCAAAACAGTACAGCCATGCCTCCCAATCATCAGTGGATTCGTAGTATTAATCGTCCACACTGATGTCTGTACGGTATTAAAACAGTCGGTGAAACTCGCGCGGTAAAGCTAATTAAGTACTTCACATCCCTTTCCTTTGGAAATCGTATATCAGGGATTAAATCAAAGACATCAAGCAACCCCAATATCTTTCCACTACATGTTACATTATGATTCAGGATCTTAATAATTAGCACGCAAAATTCTGCGTCATTATTACTGCGACGACTAATCTGTCTCGATCCACTTACACCGTTCCCTGTAGTATTTTTAATACATTATGTTATTATTGTTACATTTTTATACATCAGTTAATACATCTTGTAGCCATTTTAGCCACTTTTCACATTGATTATGATCCTACCATATGTATACTGAGAAAATCTGTGACATTAAATTCATGGCGCAGTTCAGAAAACCTAGCCAGGTTCCCCGTGATAGTTTAGGATATAGGGCAGTACACCTGACAGCAGTAGCGTTGGTATACATAGAACGGCTTATATCGGTCGTAATAATTATGCTCCAAGCTTTAGGATACAATTATTATATGAGGTTCTCCCATAATTCTTGCTTTAAAATTTGTTCAAATCCAGATTTTTCTGTCGTAATTCGAACTAAACACTCGCGTTTTGAAGACGAAGCACACATCGCGGAAACTGGTCCTAGATTCCAAGTGACAACAAATTAGACCTACAGCAGAGGCACGATCCGCTATAAGGAGTGTAGGTGATGGTGTAGAAATATGGAAGAAAATTTACCAAGTGGATCATCTGTGAAGAAAAAATGCCAAAGGGAACGTTGGAAATGCATTCATTAGGATTCCTCCAGCTTCAGACAAATGTCTTGTGAAAGACCGAAAGATCGCTGGTACAAGTACTGTCGGCTGATTCCTTGTAAGGAACTCTATGACCCCAAAAGAGGCAATGAAGCATCCACTTCATGCTACTTACTCGGTAGCATTGCTTTTGGCTGGAAGGCAGACTTTGGAGGCGGAGTCACTGGAAAAAGGGATGTACCACTGAAGCTTTGCGCCTTAATTCCTTTACCGTACAACTTTCCGCCGCGAAACTGGCACAGGGTTGTCCACTCCGGACCGCACTACCTTCCCACATAACCTCTTGCATTTTCATAGGTCATCGCGGACCGTTCCTTCAAAAGGGCATCGAGAATGAACTACGGGGCTTTGCAGCAGACACTTGGACACGACCGGAGCGCTATCGCTCCTCATATGAGTGGATCGGGCTACCGCAGGGTGACGCACACGCCGTGCATTGTCCAACCACGTCCGAGCGTCCGTGCAGTATGTTGGACAACCACGAGTGATTTCCTCTGCGAATGCATGGGCACGATTTTCTCAAGTCGCTATTCACTGACGATGGAAACTTCACAGAGAACGAGACTCAACACTCGTAAATTAATTTAAGTTACGCCTCTGAGACCCAGCACCTTTCTCAAAGCCCTTGATCTCTACTCTGACGTTGTGTTATTAGGGTAGCTAGGGTAGCTGGTATTTACCCAGGGCACAGCATCGTTGTGTGAAACACAAGGGGGGGTCGTACTTTTGCTTGGGGGAGGGGTCGTATTTGTTGGAGACAAATTTATTTTGATAGTTGATTTTATCTTGTGGAAAAGTGGGGGGTCGTATTAATTTTTGTTTTATATGCATTATATGCACCCTGTACACCCGCCGGATATACGTTGCATAATTATTGTATACCCCCCCTCCCCCCGCTCGACAACTTTTTCGCCGACTATATACTTATTATGGCTCGGCGACTGGCGAAGAAGGTGTCGAAGGTGGGGGACGTAACCCCACCGAAAAAAACTAGGGGGGGTCGTGGCTTGTGACCCATCAGGGATGGGGGTCGTACGTCTCACGGACAATTTCGGACTATCCCCATGATCTAAGCCTTTCTCTACTCTGACGTTGTGTTATTAGGGTAGCTGGTATTTACCGCTTCTCCGAAAGTCATCGTAAGAATGCTAAATTGCGGATGAGGGTCTTGCTTTCGGGTAAGATTTGAACTGGCTTCCTACTCTTTCCGGGGCAAATGCGGAATCCGTCAGGCCATGAGGGCCGCCTCTCATCCTCTCAGCTGGTGGCTTCTATGTCATAGGATTGCAGCACTCATACGTTTAACGTGTGAGCCTGTCAGCCATTCGTTAGATATCGGCAGTGAGCCACGAGACTGGGACTTTCAGGTTTCTGTAGTTGTCTTATTATGATGATTATTGTTCAATGCTTCGCTTTTCTCTTCCTTTTCCGCATTTTTCAGTTTGCGCTCTGTAGGTTATCACAAAAATGTTGAGTCTTGTGCAAAAGTCATGACCAGGGACTTGAAGTGCGGGTTTTGAGCTGTCTGAGGTGAAGAGTTTGCCCAGCACCCAGCATTTTTACACAATTATGTGCGGGTTTTCAAAATTAACAAGGTATCAGTTTTGCAAACAGCTCTGATGCCACCGGGCAGCCCGTGCTAATATGTACCTACAAGGAGGACTATCTCCACTGTTGGTTTTTTTTGCAAACTGCAACCCTCTCTCGAACGTTCCTTCTCGAGAAAGACTTCGCCC
>MU932719.1:0-19029 GCA_036418165.1 Cooperia oncophora | reverse complement strand
ACGCCCTCTTGCTTTTCGCGGAATTTCGATATTTTGGCGTGGTCAAGGGGGGCGGAACCTAGATTGTCAAACCCTTAAGAGAATGGGCGGAGTCGGCCGTGTGTCAATGCCAGGTCGTTTGCAGACAAAGCGTTTGTGGGAAACAACAAAAGCAGAAGTTATGAAACAAGATTTGAAAATCTATGTCCGCGCTGACAAGTAGGCGTGGCCGCGGGGGCGGGGCTCGCGATGTATGGCGTGATCTGATTGGTGAGTTGCTCGCCCTAATAAGTGCGGTTTATTTGATTTGAAAAGTGAGTGTGAATTTGGTTTGAAAACTGGTGAATTTGGTTTGAAAAAGGGTGAATTTGGTTTGAAAAACGGGTGAATTTGGTTTGAAAATGGTATATATGTTCATGGCATCACTTCTAGTTTGGAGATGAAATTGAGGCTCGCAAGGACGTGCTATGAAAATCCCGGCCGCCTGCCATTAAGCAAGGAATGCAATGATCACTGGTCGCTCTGCAGATCGCTCCAAACAGCCGGTCTCTGAGAAAATGTTTCACCCTTCATTTAGAACAGAAACTTGATTAATGAATGGAAACCGTGATTCCGCTTATCTTGTCTGAGAAATAACTCTGATAGCAGCAATTACGAACGCATGATAACAGGCACTCTCCAATATAAGGAACCACGTGGTGAGAACACCTCTATTGTGAACTCGACCATTCTTCCGAGCGGTGAGTGGTTCACCAAAATTCTCTGTCATTGTGGTGCGCTAGGTTTACAAGCTCAGGCCGCGATTATAACTTGTAATTCTTGAGACGTGACCGACGTTAAGTACACAAGATCGACAAGTATACCTCCCTTTCAGCGTAATCGCCTAGATCGACAAAGAAAGCCTCATTGTTGGTATGATCGGTGCAGGTATCACTGGGCTGCACTAAAGCTTGCCTATACAGTTCTTTTCTTGAGGACATACCAGGAACAGCCGCTTTTCTGTTAACCCATTCCAAAAGTTCCTTTTTAGCTAGGTGCGATAGGTGTGAGCTGACACTCTCATTTAGAAAATCGTCAGTGTGGCGAACCAATGCGCACAGGAATTCTCCTTACCTCGTGAAATCTTGCTGCCCGCACGCTTAACGAACTTATACCCTTCGCAGTTGATTCGTAGTATACGCAACGATCGAACCTACCAATAGCTGCTGGCAAAGCTTCTATTTCCCATTCGCTCCCGCAAGCGATAAGAAGCCCTATCACTGGTCACGTGGCAACCAGATTTCGGAGTGGGTCTTACCGAGAAAGACTAGAGCGCAGAGAAATGGATGTTCGCAGCTACTAAGACATTAAAATTTGCAAACAGCATGCCGCGTGCCATGAGAAGGGCTTTTTCATCGGAACTTAAATATATAGTTGATGAACTACTTACCATGCGTGCAACACTCAGTTTAATTAATAAAAAAAAATTAAAAAAATTAATAAAAAATAAATAAAAATAAAAAAAAACAATTTAATAAATAAGAAAATAAAAAAAAAATAAAAATTTATTAATAAAAAAAAATAAAAAAAATAAAAATAAAATTAAAAAACATTACTAAAAAAATTTTAAAAAAAAGAAATTAAAAAAAAAAAAATATAAAATAAATTAAAAAAAAAAAAATTCAAAAAAATATAATTAATTAATAAAAAAAAATAAAAAAGATAAAAAAATTAATTAAAATTATTAAAGAAAAATTGAAAATTGAAAATAAAAAATTAAATAAATTAAAAAGAATGTGGATTCCAGATTGCCAAACTCTTTAGAGAATGGGCGAAGTTGGCCATGTGTCAAGGCCTGGTAGTTCTTAGCATCAGTCGAAGTGATTGTGGGAAACAGCAAAAGCAAAAGCAGAAGTTATGAAACAAGATTTGAGAATCTATGTCCGCGCTGACAAGTGGGCGTGGCCGTCGGGGCGGGGCTCGTGATGTCTGGCGTGATCTGGTTGATGAGTTGCCCGCCCTAATAAGTGTGGTTAATTTGATGAAAAGTGAGGGTGAATTTGGTTTGAAAAGGGGTGAATTTGGTTTGAAAAAGGGTGAATTTGGTTTGAATGGTATATATGTTCATGGCATCACTTCTAGTGGAGATGAAATTGAGGCTCGCAAGGATGTGCTATGAAAATCCTGGCCGCCTGCCTTTAAGCAAGGGATGGAATGATCACTGGTCGCTCTGCAGATCGCTCCAAACAGCCGGTCTCTGAGAAAATGTTTCACCCTTCATTTAGAACAGAAACTTGATTAATGAATGGAAACCGTGATTCCGCTTATCTTATCTGAGAAATATCTCTGATAGCAGCAATTACGAACGCATAATACCAGGCAATCTCCAATATAAGGACACATACCAGGAACAGCCGCTATTTCCAATATAGGGACACATACCAGGAACAGCCGCTATTTTGTAATCCATTTCAAAAGTTTTCTTCTAGCTTGATAGGGTAGGTGTAAGTGATACGCTCATTTACAAAGTCGCTCAGTGTGGGCTAACCACTATGCACAGGAATTCAAAGACTGTTGCGTCACCACCAGCACCACCGCAGTTAACCACAATGGAGCCCTGGTTGAGGTCACAAGGTGACGTCATCACCAGTCAGAACAAGTCACTTGGTAGTAGTAAAAACAAAATAAGGATGGAAAGGGAGGGAAAAGGTGAGGACACCAAGGAGCACCACGAGTCTATACCATGTCATGTTGTTTTTTTTTCATATTACTACTTTGCTGTGACGTTTTGATCAATATTCGTGGCGCATTCCAAAAGGGAACAACGGCGAAATTGTTATATTCCTAGTTTCTTTGATGCATTAAACTTGTATACCCTTCTCAGCCGTCACAGTACGGTAGTGTTTTTCATGGCATGGTTAGTATCACCTTGCTTATGAAACGAGGAGTTAGGTATCCACATGTTCACTCCCTTTTATTTCTACTTCTTCCATTAGGTTGTCCGGAAAGTTCTCAGCGTTTTGTGCACCTATTTTTTGTACATTCACTGCTGATTAAAAACTCATTCTGCCTTGCTTCTCAGTAGCACATCCTGTAGAGAATTTCTTGCGCTATCTGATGGTATATTGCCGTTTCACCATTGCTTGATAAACCCCCTTTTTTCAAGATTTTTTCAAGCATGTGAAAAGAGCACTTCGGACGATTTTTTTCTTCGACTATAAATTGGGGCAATCCGCAATCGAAACAGCTCAACAAATTAACCAGGTGTGGGGGCCCAATAGTGCTAGAGAAAGCACTGTGCGGCAATGGCTCAACAAATTTCGTTCTGGAGATTTCAGCCTTGAAGATGAACCTCATAGCGGTCGACCTAAAGCAATATCTGACGAGGATTTTAGGGGGATTTTGGAGGCTGACCCATCCCAAACAGTTCGAGAGATAGCAGAAGAGCTAGGCTTGGCAAATCCACTGTTGCAGATGGTCTGGAACGCATTGGGAAGGTGAAAAAACTCGACAATTGGGTGCCCCACAATCGGAGTGACCGGCAGGAATCGGCACGTCTCGAGGTTCCTTCTGCATTGCTTTTGCGCAGCAGAAACGACCTGTTTTTGGCCGAATTGTCACCTGTGATGAAAAATGGGTCATGTATGATAACAGGAGACGTTCCGGACAGTGGTTGGATTTCGACGAACCACCGAGGTAATTTTCAAAGCCGAACCCTCACGAAAAAAAGATTCTGGTCACGGCTTGGTGGTCATCGGCTGGTGTGATCCACTATAACTTTTTATCACCAGGCCAAACCATCACAGCAGAACCCTACTGTGAAGAAATCGACGAATTGTACCGAAAATTTTGTCAGATGCAGCCAACACTTATCAAAGAAAGGGTCCGATTCCTTTGCATGACAACGCCCGCCCACACGTTTCACAAATCACTATCCATAAATTGAACGAATTGGGGGTTGAAGTTCTACCTCAACCGCCATATTCTTCAGACCTTTCGCCAACCGACTATCACCTTTTCTAACATTTTCAGAACTCCCTTGCTGGAAAATACTTCATCAATCAGGACCAGGCAAAAAGCCTTAGTGGATTTCGTGAATTTTCGACCACCCAGTTTTTTACTTTGATGGGATTTCTCGACTGCTGTCACATTGGCAAAAGTGTGCTGATTCGAATGGTGCCTATTTCGATTAAATCCGATGAGTATTAAAAAGTTACGATCGTTTAAAGTGAAACACCCAAAACGCTGAGAACTTTCCGGACAACCTAATATTACGGCGGAGATGTTGTATGACATGAGGCGCGTTTACCACTCGCGTGGTCCCGTTTCGAAATCCCGGTCGCTCCCGCCAGGCCATCCAAGCCTTCTATACCCGGAGACAGCAGGTTGGTACCAGATTCCTCTGCGAGGATAAGGACACCGACTTGTACATCGGCTGGCCCCCGTAAGTCATTGTACAGGCCACATCGCATTCAGTAAGCCACTACGATCTTAAATTGAAGCAGAATGCGTCGCATCTCGTAAGGGGATTGATCAACAACGAACACTTTGTCCTTTTTCCATTACCAGTCGGATCACCCAGCTGGCCGAGCGCTCCACCTTTTGTGTCAAGGCCTAGCTTGACCGGACCGAATCGGCTTTGCCAGGCACTTTTCTCTTGGGCGAGGTATAATGCGCAAAACGTGCCAAATGATGACAAGGATTTTTCAGCTGAAATGAGGAAATTGAGTTGGAAATAGCCCGACATCAGTCATCATCTATCAACATCTGGTCCCTCTTGCTAAGTTCTGATTTTACCGTGCGGAGACTGAACCATATCTCAATGTCCACAGCTGTGACAAAAATGGGTTAAGTTCGAATTGGCTCGAATGACATACATGGCCTTAACGCCCCGGAAGAGGCCTTAACTGCAGCGCCATATGCGGCACTGAAAAGAAGAACATCACATTACCTTGCACATGTCAAGTGTGCATCGCACGGGGAGCACGAATGTTACCACCGACAGGACGTCCCCACTCCAAATTGTTGGGTTCCCTCCTTGTTTTGCTTCAGTTGCGCCCTTCATCTCCTAACATATCGTAGCACATCAACAACAGGTGAATCTCCAAAATTTTTTCGATTGGTGACTTCCTCGATTTTCCCGTTTCAGACGCACAATACATATACCCTCCATCCCCCGCGCTCAACACCATTGCATGCATCTGAAAGCAAACACTTCAATGGACGATCTAGATTTGCTGTCGAAGGAAAGAGTTCACACAATGAGCCTCTAATACTTGGCATTATAGTGTTAAAGACACATGGTACGACCACACATAGTTTGGGTGTGTGTGACTATCAGCCCCACAGCTGTCGAAGCGTAGCGGTTTCCCTGTCCTAACATGACGAATGGAGATACAGGACAGGAAAACGCTAATTTCTCTCTACTCCGCCCACTGTTTATGCTAACAGCCGTTCCGCGCGGCGCGTGTCGCGCGCAGCTCTCTTGGCTTTTGCCAAGTCCTGTAATTGCGCTTTGGAATACAAGTAAAACGCAATTTCCTGATGCGGATAACATTTAGTGCTGCAAAATAAGAACCGAAGATGATGACGAGGGCTAGAACTCAAGAGCAACTGTGCTGCTTCTGCAATATCCCTCAGAGGCCGCGCATTCCCACAGAACATGACAATAAAAACGGCCTAAGCGTTCCACTCGTTAGTTTAATACAAGCAAAACGCAATTTCCTGATGCGAATAACATTTGAGGTGTTGCTCATGCTTCAAAGTCCGAATAGAAGGTGATGAAGATGACAAAGGCTAGAAATGAAGAACAACGAATGTAGATGTAAATAAAACAAAAATGAAAAAATAAGGAAACGCAAATTAATTAAAATCGCGTGTAAATTTCTGCGATCCGGCGCGAATTCGGCTCCAAAGCCATAGAAATACTTCAAACTAACGAGTGGGACGCTTAGGCCGTTTTTATTTTCATGTTTTGTGGGAATGCGCGGCCTCTGAGGGATATTGCAGAAGCAGCACAGTTGCTCTTGAGTTCTGGCCCTCGTCATCATCTTCGGTTCTTATTTTGCAGCACCTAAAATGTTATCCGCATCAGGAAATTGCGTTTTACTTGTATTCCAAAGCGCAATTACAGGACTTGGCAAAAAGCCAAGAGAGCCGCGCGCGACACGCGCCGCGCGGAACGGCTGTTAGCATAAACAGTGGGCGGAGTAGATAAAATTAGCGTGTTTCACGGTCCTGTATCTCCATTCCTGCGCATGTTAGGACGGGGAAACCGCTACGCTTCGACAGCTGGGGGCTGATAGTCACACACACACACACACACACACACACACACACACACACACACACACACACACACACACACACACACACACACACACACACACACACACACACACACACACACACACACACACACACACACACACACACACACACACACACACACACACACACACACACACACACACACACACACACACACACACACACACACACACACACACACACACACACACACACACACACACACACACACACACACACACACACACACACACACACACACACACACACACACACACACACACACACACACACCCCAACTATGTGTCATCGTACCATGTGTCTTTAAGGAGTGATAAAAATGCAGTGCAGTGGTTCTTATCAGTTCCTATCGACTGATAATTATCTGTCACCCGTCAACAATGTCCTTATCAGTGAATCTTCATAATTTGGTAGTGTAAAAGCTGCACTACTGTGGAAAGCGCGACGTTTGTAATCTCCCTTATCAGCACCTGTCAGAAGTTGTCGCTTCTACTCACCCGCTGTTGATGTTTCGAGTTCACCCTATATACCACTTCCTGAAACCAACGCGCCGCTCTTGCTGCAACCTGCGCTGTGAACATGATGACCTTACCTTTCTCACGCCACTTATCGAATCTTATCAGCAGATATCACACTTTCTTTCACCCACCAATAATGTTTATGACCAATACCCTATATCATATCGTGAAGTCACAAGCTAGCTGTTGCAGTCACCGGCATGGCACAGCATTGGTTGACTCCCTATGGGGGGGGGTCGTATTTGGGCTGGGAAAAATTTATTTTTATAGTTGATTTTTCTCGCTTTGCGGACGTTTTGGAGGGGGGGGTATTTGGTCGTTGTTGGGAGGGGGGGGTCGTACCAGCCCCTGAAAAAAGGGGGGGGGGTCGTAAAAGCTCGACCAAAATCCCCATCGAATGCTGTGCCCTGGTCACCGGCGTTATGAATAGAGTGACCATCCCATCTATCGCCCCTAGTAGAACTAGTCAATCGATATCACTTCCTTTCACCCACCAATAATGTTCCCGTCACACCTACAGCACTTCTTGAAACCGATGTCTCTTTGCTACTGGGACGGGGGGTATGAATTTTGTGACAGACAGACAAACGCACGCACAGGGAACAGCATCGTTGTGCAAAACCCATGGGGGGTTGTACTTGGCCGCTAGGGAGGGGGGGGGGTCGTAATCACAAGGTCAGTCATCACCGGACAACGCTATGATGTTTTAGTTTATAGTAGGAATGGCTAGGAAAGCCGTGATGCTGAAAAAAAACGTGGATTATTTCATGAGTCTATTCCTTACAGTGGCAGTCGCATGCAGGCGCGTTCGAGTGATTGATCGCGCATGCGTGCGATTGCGTCGATGGCTAAAGCGTAAGAGTGTGTAACGCTACTGATTAGATCGCGCCCCAGTGCTAAAATAGACTGGACCGATGCTAATTACAACTGTGTACTCTTATTCCTTCTCTCTTTTTCCTCTCTCTAGCCTCTAGCTCCCACAGTAAACCTGAAAAAATAACACACCCAGAAATAGAGGACGTGCGCGCACTGAACGCGACCATCCATATGCAAAATTCGGATGTGTTTAATTACAAAACAAATACAACAACCGACAAACATTAGAAACCGATATAGGAAAATATACTGACAGGAAGATGAAAAAAGACTGAAAGAGAGCTAGAAGCTAAAAAGAAGAGAAAGAAGTAAGAAGCCAGCGAATACGGCTGTAAATTAGTATCTGTACAGTCGATTTCAATTTATTGCTACAACATGAACCTCGAAGAGAATAAAAGAAGGGAGGATAGGGCATGACTAGCAACAGCACATTAATCGTAAAGAATGCGGCGTGGTAGCGCCCGGTTCATAAGGGGTGGTAACCGCTTAGTAGGAAGACAAGAAAACGACTGACGGGGCATGCGGGCTGAGGCCTGAAAAGAAAAGCAGTTTCCTCTTTGAGCTTCTTCCATCGTGCAACCAGATATCTACGGTAAGACAGCGATTGGCGCATGGTTCTCTTAAAGGCTGTTGTTGCGATGAAACTCTATGACGAGTAAGACTAATGCGCATAGCACGACTGAATTCAGCGCCTCTGAACGAGCGCTGCGTGGCGCCTTTTCCAAGGAAGGTATCTTTGTAGCGCCCTGTCATGTTACAACATGCCATCGGCCCGCCCACAAATGTCCGTGTGATGTCAATGTTCGTACAGCTCGATTTGCGAAGTGCAGTATGAGACGAAGGGATTAGTATGGGGCGGCTCCAATGACGCATGGATAAATGAGTATATGCATGCAGCAGTATGTACTGTAGCGGTTATATGCACGATGCCAACAGGGAACTCCTCCGAAATTGCCTTGTGACAAGGGAAGGATGGTAGGTCGAAGCGGCCATTCAAAATGAAATGTACCGTCAGCTAGAAGGCTTCGAACCGAGATACGAAATCGTCTTCTTATCTGCTGGCGGACCTCGCCAGGAAAAAGCTAATTGGAGCCTCCTTAGAAGAGAATACGTCGCTTAATTGAAGGTAAATTGAGGCGACGTAAGACAGATTAGATGCGTAGGCAAAGCGTGGCTGCGCGGTTAACGTCGTAGGACGTCGACCAACATTGCGTTCGTCGAGGTGTTGAATCCTCATGGCATGTGCTCTTTGCATTTTTTTCAAAAGGCAGTCCCTGTGCAATCGCCCTCGGGATTCATATACTCCCCTGCTCTTCTTTCTGTAATCGTCGGCTGACCTGTGTTTCTTGAAGTATGCACGATTGTAACATTGTGTACCGACTTCATGAGAACATCTCTGACTGAAGAGATTGTTTCCATACTGAGCCGAAAACTCTACAATGTGCCGAAAGCATCACTTGGGGTAGAACATGCTTTCATAAGCGATGAATGCATCATATCTACAAACACACCTCCAAGCCATCATAATCAACGAATATGAAGCATTTTCCAAAGTCAAACGCTCCCTTTCGCGGCACAAAACTTTCGTGGGATTTCGGATATTCGACCTTTTCAGATCATGTGAGTATTTGAGTAAATAATGTTCAAAAGCGAAATTAAATTCGTTTGGAATGCATTTTTGTCGTTGAAAAATGTCAAATTTGTTACCAAATCAATGAAGAAGAAAGTCGAGCCGACCAAAAGTGTTCGCTATCACAGGCTCCACCACTTTCAGATAAATCAATAGGTGACGCATTATCAGCAACCCACCCATGCTGAAGAGAATGCTAAAGTCGCTACCGAAGTGCACAGGATCATTAAAAAATCGCAAGATGCACACGGCGTCAAAGATGCCAAACCCTGCGTCCACAGGCATGTAGGACCCTACGAAGTAAATCCGGCTCGCTCCCGACGTGTAGGCAACCGTGGAGGAGCCGGTTACTTCCCTTACGCCGCGCAATTCGTACCGAATGCGCGCATTCTTCCCCTCAAAAGCTCCGTAACGTTTTCCTGGGAGTCGCAGCACATATGGATTCGTAATCGCCGTCCAAAGACATTGCAGGCTCGTATATCATTTGTTTTTAAATGGCCATTTCGAGCGACCATCCTTGCCTTGTGAGTCAGGTGGAGCCAAGGCTTTTTTCGCCACTTTCTAATATTGTGCGTTCCTGCTGCCATATTAGACAGAGTATCAAATGATGGTGCCAACTGCCTCTAAGGCGCATACCACGGAGCTTCATTTCGTACGCAAGTCAAGACAGAAAGATAGGCACTGCATTGGTCAACTATAAGAACAGCTCTTTTACCACGCTTCCAATTAGAGGGTATGTGCAAGTATGCAAATTCAGTGAAAGGTTGCAAATCACCAAAGAAAGCATAGCTGCATGGAAGAAGCGAGTTGTCCAGTTGACGACGTCAACTGCAAGTCCCTCCCAGCGCAGCAAATACGACCGGCCTCCGACCATGTTTCGCACTGTTTTTTCCTGCTCTACCATGTGCCTATACCGATCAGTGCTCGAGGAGACTGATTTGGTGAAAACACAGGATGCACCTCACATGCGATATGAAAGAATTGTAGATCTTGAGAATATAGGTCCAATTAATATCCACACTGGAATTTCAATAACATAGGTGGTTCTAGTCTACAATATTTTCAGAGGAATGCCGCCGTTTGCCCGTGTTGATTCCGCGCTTCCTCATCGTGATTATTCATACGGCCTACTACCTGCAAGTTAAGAACGAAAATCTATCCGGTTTCCGTTGCAAAAAGTTGTAATGAAGGCGCTATAGTGCAATATACAGTGCGTCCCAAAAGTATACAGCCACCCATAAATCTCACAATATCCCTCCCTACACGACGTTTTCAAAAAAAGCCTCTAGGTATAAAATGTGGTAATTACCAGTACCAAATTCGCATGCCAAACTCCGAGAACTGACTTTCCACAGCAACTTCAACTTTCTTTATTTTTTGAAAATTTCTCACTATGACAATGTCCCACAAGTATACAGCCACCGCATATTTTCCCATTGCGTCTCATTTTTTTCGGGTAAACTTTTCCTCCACACCATCTACTGAACGCTTTGAACACTTTTCGCAGGTTCATACGCGAGCAGGCTCTCACTGTGCTGACTCGAACGGGGCAGATTATCGCAAAGAAGGCTCAAGGACTGTCGAATCGTCAAATCGCAAGAGAGTTGGGCGCAGTCATTATGTTATCGATCAGTTTGTCAGGGATCTTCCGTAGGATATGGAACCAGGAAGAGTTCTGGCGTCCTCCTTTGCTGTCTGAACGAGATAAACGTCGTCTCCTGAAAGAAGCGTCGAGGCGAACTTCAAGGGGTGGTGGTCCATGTCTTGGTGCTGCCGATCGGCAAATTAAGGAGACGTTTGAAGCTGTGCCTTCGTACATACACAACATACTCTCTGACACGCAGGTTGCGCATACTAGTATCTTCGGTGAGATGACAAGAAAAGTCCTGTATTCGTGGTCAAGGAACATCATGGCCCAATCTATGACAGACCGGAGCACTCGAGCGTGTGTTCAGCCGTCATCCAGATACTCATTCAGCCCCTGGCAGTCGATACACCCCAGACCTAAAAACATTATCGAGAATCGTTTGGGGCTTTCATGTGACGGCCGGATATACTCACGACAAATGTGCGATTCGAAAAATGTCCCGTTCGCTGCAAGAGGCTATCTATTGATGCATGCACCCATTGACCAAACACTTAATAAGACCACTTATATTCGAGGAATGGACATACCGCAATTTCGAACATTATTCGAATAGAATAGGGGCTGCAATAGCATTATTGAAACGACGATATTTATTATTTTTATCACTTGTTTTTTCTGAAATCGATGTCTTAGTGCTGTATACTTGTGGGACATTGTCGTCAGTGAAAATTTTTCGGAAAAAATAATAGAAAGTTGAAGTGCTGTGGACGAGTCCAGTTCTACGGAGTTTGCTAAATGCAAATCCGGACTGGGTAATTACCACATTTATACGCTAGAGGCTTTTATGAAAAACGTCGTGTTAGGGATCAGGCATATTCGTGACCATTTCATGGTGGCATGTAGGTACTTTGGCACGCAGTGTAGGTTAGTGTACGCGTCCTTCGTCTTTTCAGTGACTAGCGACTTCCCCGACTACGCCTTTCAAAGCTCCTTTCAGTGGAAAACGAAGCTGCAGGACGGAAAGCATGAAAACGTCACTTGTTTATGGCTATAAAACCGAAAAATGTTTCTTCGGGGAACCAGTGTGCGGATGAGGGCATACTATTGGAGATAGAGTTCATGGAGCACGAGCAAACTGGGATCGGAATGGGGTTTCATTTACAGGACACATAGTACGACTCACACACATTGAGGGTGTATACAGACTAATCACCCCCCAGCTTGTCCGATGTGTTCGGTGGTCCCCCGCCCAAAACCATCCCAGGATGAGATACAGACCGTGAAACGCGGCCTGAGTTCCTCTCATGCTCCGCCTTACACGGTGCGGCAGCAGATGTCCCCAGACTTCATAACATCCGTTTGCAAACGCGCGGTGTCGCGCGCGGCTCCTGCACTTTGTCACAGTCTTCTTGTAATTGGACGCTCTCGAATACTAACTTAAAAAAAACGCATTCGATGCGGATGAGCATTAGAAGGTGCTGCAAAAATAAGGAGCAGAGATGAGACGAAGGTCAAACTCAAAAGCAACCTGTTTGCCACTTTCCGCAACCTCCCTCGGAGGCCAGTATTTCCACGAAACATGAAGAATTAAAACTAAAAAGCGGATACCTCTTAGTTATACAAGCGAAGACGATCATTTCTGATGCGGAATAAAATTTGTAGGTGTTGCTCATGCTGTCAAAATCCATGTAAAAGGATGAGGAAGATGAAAAGGCCTAGAAAATGAAGCACCATTGAATGTTAAATGTAACATAAAAATAAAATGAAAAAAATCAAGAAAAGGCAATATTAGTTGAAATCGCCGTGGTTTTCTACGATCGCGTGCGCGGGAAATTTTCCGGCGCCAAAGCCATAGAAATACTTAGAATAAACGAGTGGGACGCTTGGATTGTTTTTATTCTCATGTTTTCTGGGAATGCGCGGCCTCTGATGGATTCTGCGGATGCAGCCGAGTTGCTCTTGAGTTCTGGCCCTTGTCATCATCTTCTGTTCTTATTTTGTAGCACCTCCAATGTTATCCGCATCAGGAAATTGCGTTTTACTTGTATTTGAAAGCGCAATTAAAGGACTTGGCAAAGTGCCAAGGAGCCGCACGCGACACGCGCGCTTGCAACGGATGTTATGAAGGACGGGAATCTGCGCCGCAAAAGGTGTAAGGCGGAGCATGGAAGGATAGCCAGCGTGTTTCACGGTCCTGTATCTCCATTCCTGGGCATGTTTGGGCGGGGGGACCACGACACATCGACAGCTGGGGGCTGATAGTCTCATACACCCTCAAGTGTTTGAACGTACCATGTGTCTTTAATAAGCATTGAGATTGTTTTTTTCTGTTCTTCTGCGTTCACAATCAAGATGCTCAGAATCTCGTCTTCTTTTCAAAAACCCCTAACCTACATTCTGTGATGGCGAATGATCGCTTCTCGGCCTTTAAAGGCAGTTGGCACGATAAATCCCAAGAGGATGCAGAAACTAATACGCCTGGAAGGACTGAATTTCGCGACCCTGAGCAGGCGCTGCATAATGCCTTTTCCAGGGAAGGTGCCCTTATAAGGGCGCTACCAACACCAAACTTTCACGTCCCGAACGCCCTTTGCCATCCCACCCACAAATGGACGACCTTTCCAGTTGATTCATTTGCTAAGCAAATTATGAAGCGAAGGCATTGGTATGAAGCGAACATGAAGCTGCATGGCTATATGAGTACATATATGCGATCGTCCCTTCGGTAGCGCCTATTGATAAGATGCCTTCGGTAAACTCGTCCAAAATTGATTAACTAACACAGTGAGACGAGTCTTTTTTTCGCAAGGATTTTAAGACCTTCACTCCTGTTCTTTCCCACATTTCCATCCTATATAGCGCGCCTAGTCCAGCATTTAGGCCCAGCACCAGTCATTTGTGCAACTGCCTATGAAGACAAACTTGCGAAACTCGAAGTCTTTGAGATTATTCATCCTTGCATGTTATGGGGAGATTGAGTCCCGCACTGGCACTACATGCTACTGTCCTCGCTAGTGTAGACGCAGTAGTGCTTGCATGAATGTGCGCGTCCTCTTTACTCCCGATTCAGTGTGCTGCTCTTGTCGCTTGAGATGCACACGAAACACTACACTTAGCGTTAGAGAGAACAGACCAGTAGTGAGAAGGCATTGTTTTGGCACCACGTCTACTCGCAGCCCCTTCTGTCGACTTTTGAGCGAGAAAGCACACTCTGCGCCAGCTGATGGACTCATTCAGCTCACCATGCGTCTAAAAGCTCTGTTGCAACCCCTGTTCACGAACGTTGCTGCTCGAAAATGTCCCTAAATGAAGCACCCGGAAGACCTGCTCCCTTCCTGTCTTCTGAGGAATACTTCTCTATTAGAAGCACATTTCGGAGCTTTTTTTTAGCGCCAACATGCTACCAAGTTGAGACTTTCCGATCAGCAATGGCAGCAGAGTGAAACAAAATTCTTTCAAGTAGGAAGTGTAGATCGATGAATACTTCACTGGTGACAAATTGCATTGCCAGCCAGAAGGCTTCTACTGCAACATGCCGGGATCTCCGGATAAAAAGGATTGTTGGAAAGGCTGCGCCTGCAAGGATGGCTATAAATTCATAGACTATTACCAGAGAAGTTGTATGAGAATTGGACCGGGATGCACGTAAAAACGATGAGGATTTAGTTACAATAAAATCATGTTTGAAGATCTTCTTGAAAAAGGTGTGCAACAGCTGCCAAACCCATCAAGTAAGTCATTAAAACACCTGATAAACGACACAATAAAATACTGCTTCCTAATGTGTAGAAAAAAGGCGGGATTCATCCCGGCACAAGCCTCCAAGGAGCCGCACTGCCATAACTCCTTTTGAAAAAGGGTGATGTGAGAAGCCGCAGACATGCAATGTTGATGTATCATAGTAAAACGGTCGTTCTACAAAAAATCTCTCACAAAGGTCCCGCCCAGAAATAGCGAATTCGTTTGCGAATTCGCTTGCTCCTGATGTCAAATAATCAAAGAACCAGGTAAACTAGCTAAACAGAAGTGTTTTGGGGATTCACACTTGCATCCCGGCGTACCGAATTGTCATCAGGGCACATCATCAGTTGGGGATTCTAGTCGCGTCCGTACCACCCTCCCCCTAGAAGGTGGCTTGGTATGACCCACTTCCCTCCTCTGATCGAGCTGCCGAACGGGGGTGGAGCGAGCGGATTGTGCACCTGAAACAGGAAAAGTCGCGAGGAAATCATGATCCTCCTTCCCATCTCACCTACCACTTCCTTAGATTTTTCCCCTTTCCTCAACTTCTTCTAACCAGTTTTTCCAAAAGTTCCCTACTTTTCCCCCAAAAATTTGCTGTTAGGGGGAGGACACATATTAAACAGGAGCCCCAAACTCGAAAAATTTTCCTCAACACCCGCGAAGGCACAGCCCTCTCCCTCCCCAACAACGACTACATATGACCCCCACCAATTTATAGCGTCCGTAAAACAGGAAAAACCAATTATCAAAAAATTTCCGCAGATTAGATGCGACTCCCTCTCCAATCAGCGACCAAAACAACCAAATTTTTCTCAGACCATATACTACTCCCTCCCCCAGCGACCGAACACAATTCCCCCCTTCCTATTGAGGAATCCCCAACGATGATGTGCCCTGATTGCAATCGCAAAATATGTCTTAATATGTCTTTGATACGGGAATACAACAGTGAACAATGTCAACCCCTTTCGGAGCATTTTCCATAGCACCATTGAGTAATACTTTGGACGATCAGCAGGAACTGGTTCTCCCATTTGTTGGGGCACGTTCCTTTCACAGTACATGCAGTCGCTCATACACAATCGCATCGTTGTCTAGTTATCCACTTCGACGTCTTTCGTCATAAAACTTCATAAATCTTCCATTCTGCAACACATTTTTGGTTGAATGGAGGACCCAGCAACGATCTGAGTTTGTCATCCACAAACTAGTTAAAGGCAAGTGGCTTGATAAATCGACAAGACGACAAGGGTCGATACGCCCTAACATCAGAGAGTATTGTTCTCCTTTGCAGACTCTGTGGCGCCTCTTCCAACTAAGCGTTCCGTTGTAGGCCTGACTAAGGTGCAACATGCCAACTCGACGCCCACGGCAACTGCCAGCCCACAAATATGCACATAATCGCATCGATGGTGGTACTTTTATCGCTTTATCTATGAAGTACAAATGATACTAAACGACTAAACGTTGCTACACGTACATACCATTTTCAGTTTAAATTCACCACTTTTCAAACCAAATTCACCACTCTTCTTAGAAAAGGCAGTTCACCAACCAAATCACGCCAGACACCACCGCGAACCCTGCCCCACACCTTGCTTTTTGCAGAATTTTGATATTTTTCTTTCAAAATGTTTGCAGCTCCATGAAGCCCCGCCCACTGTGAGAGGCTCCGCCCACTTTGAAAAGCCCCGCCCACTTTTCAAAAATGGTGCAAATCGGCAGTATAGAGCCATGGCTTGCATGGCAAGGGTATTGCTGGTCATTAGGAACAAACTTTGCCTGATTTATTTGTTCCGAGTGACGGACGAGACCCTAGCATGCAAGCCAAGGCTCTATACTGCCGATTGGCACCATTTTTGAAAAGGGGGCGAGGCTTCTTTAAAGTGGGCGGAGCCTCTCAAAGCGGGCGGGGCTGCATGGAGTAGTCCAAAAATGCAGGAATTTTGAAAAAATGTCTAAATTCCGCAAAAAAGCAAGTGGGGTGGCCAAAGGGGCGGAGCCTAAATTGCCGGTGCATGAATGCGCGTCTACGAGTACCTTCGTTGTGCGAAGAGTGGATGTGAAATTAAAAATTGAAAAAGGTTATGAAGATTTGAAGTTCGCAAAAATTTAAAGAATGGGCGGAGTCAGTCATGTGTTGAAAATCTATGTCCGCGCTGACAAGTAGGCGTGACCGTCGGGGCAGGGTTCGCGGTGGTGTCTGGCGTGATTTGGTTGGTGAACTGCCTGGTCTAAGAAGAGTGGTGAATTTGTTTGAAAAGTGGTGAATTTGCTTTGAAAAGTGGTGAATTTCGTTTGAGAAGTGGTGAATTCAAAGTGAAAACGGAATATATGAACACAAGCACATAACGATCTCTATCAAAGAGGTTGTTGGCACGATGCCAGAGGGAAACTCGTCCACAAATGCTCCTTCATTGCCCTGCAGAACAGAGGCTTTTTGCGCAGTTCATGACCGTTTTGCTTCGTTTTTTCGTTGTTTCCCCACATGTGACACCACCGTTACATTTAGTGTCGTATATACAGGGGGGGGGGCCAAAAAAAAGTCATTTTGCCTCCATGACTTTCAAGGCGCTATAAGTTACACTTTATTAAATTTTTATCGGACATTTTTACTACCATATTAAAGAGCACATTAAATACTATAATGATACTCCGCCACAGCCTTCTGGAGGAGCGCCATCGAGAGATTCGGCCGCGCGAAAGTGAGTGGGTACCGGAGTTGAGCGAGATCGTTGATTTCTCCGCCACTGTAGACCACCCTGTTGAGCTCCGCCCGAACTAGGTAATTGAGTGGGTTCAGGTCAGGGGACATATTTCAATATTACATCATCAGGTACGAAACGCCCTTCCATTCGAAGTAGGCGGGAGTTTTTCCAAAACCCTTCGATTCCATGTGGTGGCACCCAAACCTGTAGCAGCACAAGGTCTCCAAGAAGGTACGGGCGACCACATGTAGGGAGGATATCCTTCTCGAGTTACTTGATGTAACCGCCAGCGCTCACCTTCAGTCGGGGTCTACAAAGAAAATATCGGTCTTCCCATTCCAGGTACGGCCGGTCCACACCATCAACCCGCGCCTTGGTGAATGGGGTGAAGATGATGTCCTGGACCGTAGCGACGTTGCCGGAGCTGCTCGATGTTTGAGGTCTTGCAGATCAAGAGTACTGGTCTCCAGGTAGCTATCCATGGGTGATTCCATTCAAGAAGTTCCGCAGCTGTTTGGAGGCCACGTGAATTCCAAAGGCGTTCTCCACTCAGGCCGCGACTGGAGATGACTTCATATTTTGGTGTACATGAAGGTGAATGGCGGCAGCCGGCTCCTGCTTATAGAGGAAGATCTTGGGTATCTTCCGCCCTGGTACTCATATCCACTTCCTCTGTCTGGGCTGCGAAAACTTCGCTCATATGTGACTCGGCCGGAATGACTTTTTTTTGGCCCCCCCTGTATGCTAAGCGAGATTTGTCCCCTAACTATAACAAATAGGATCTTAGAAGTAACGAACAACCAAATGTGAAGCGGCACGGCCAAGTAGCACGTTCAGCTATAATTAGGCTTGTGGCCGTACGGCAGTGTGGGCGGAGATGGAAACGGCATTCGGGTAACTACCCTCCAGCCGCGTTCCCGTAAGCTTGTGAGTAGAGAGAGTATCATGTATCATGCTGCTGTACCTGGGTACCCTAACCACTCCAAACGCTAAAGGAACAGGCTTCACGGTGACGAGCGCACATTATGTCTTTAAATTAATGATGGATACCGAAAATGTCGTTTTTGTGATGCAGGGCTTCCTGTCAAGCCTAATATTATACAGTCAGACAAATGTAGCATGCCACCTATGCTTCTAATGTAAGTATTAGTCGCTACTGAGCAATGATTGTCGATTCTATCCCTTTGTTTCATCAAGACTTCAGTACGTCTATGGCAAGTCTTTAATACGACCTATTTCACTTGTTTCAAAACAGCGAATGTACAGGGGGGGGGGAATACATTTTTGACGTGAGTCACATATCAGCAAAGTTTTCGCAGCCCAGACAGAGGACGTGGATACGAGTACCAGGGCGGAAGATACCCAAGATGTTCCTCGATAAGCAGGAGCTGGCTCTCACCCATCACACCAAAATATGAAGTCATCTCCAGTCGCAGCTGACTGGAGAAGACCTTTGGAATTCATGTCACCTCCAAACAGCTGCGAAACTTCTAGTATGGAGTCACCCATGGATAGCTACCTGGAGACCAGTACTCTCGATCCTGACCTCCAACATCGAGCAGCTCCGACAACGTCGCTACGGTCTAGGACATCATCTTCACCGCAGTCGTCAAGGAGCGGGTTGATGGTATGGACCGGAGGTACCTGGAATGGAAAGACCAATATTTTCTTCGATCT
>MU932712.1:0-12283 GCA_036418165.1 Cooperia oncophora | reverse complement strand
GGAAAAAATAGCCCGTGCCAATGAAATGATATACGTGCTGGAAGCACGTCTTACGGAGAATCAAAATAAATTGATCAAACTCAGTCAGAGGCTGGGCGTCGAGCCGCAGAAGTGCGAAATAAGCACGAAAAAAATCTGCAACACAGCAGCTACAAAAAAAGGTGGCAGCGATCCAAGTAAAAGAGCCGCGAGAGAAGTCGACAATCAGACGCAGGATCGTGTGGATTTCAGAAGACTGCTTCTGCAAAACAACATTCAAGTCGACAGAGAAGAAGGTATATGTCGTCGCACATTAAAACCAAGCCAGTTGAAAATGCCGAGATTCTACGGAGAGGAAGAAGAATTCCCAGAATTCTGGGCAATCTTCCAGACGCTCGTGCATGAAAACAAAGTGTTGAGCACGGTAGAGAAAATGTTGCTCTTGAAAGACAGCTTGCGAGGAAAAGCGGAAATAGCTGTGAAAGGTATACAATTAGTACCAAAAAACTACAGCTGGATGATCGAAGCTCTGAGGAAAAAATATGGGAACAAACCCGTCAATAGAGCTAAAATTGTCCAAGAAGCTAATTGATTTGCGTCCTGCAGCCAACAATGCAGACGCGTGTAACAACGTCTTTGACAAAATCAGAATGCTGATAAACCAAATGGTTTCAGCAGGTCAGGACATTCGTTGTGCACAAGACGCGCTATGGACGGAGAAAATACTTGAAAAATTTCCGTATAGCATCGTCAAAAACGTCCTAATCGCCACCCAAGATAAAGAGGAAACGCGAATTGAAGACATAATGGACGAACTAGAAAAAGAAATCGAAGCAAAGAAATACGTAGAGTCAAGACTACGCAGTTTTCCCAAGCATGACTACCAGGGAAAAAAGGACAGGTCCTTCAAAGAACAAAGCGACAAGGACAAAAAGATCTGCGTGTTTTGCAAAAATACAAACCACTCATCAAGTGCCTGCAGAACCATAGCAGACATTAATGAAAGGCGTGAAATCTTGAAAAAAGAACAACGCTGCTGGAAATGCTTTGCTGACAGCCACAAAAGTAGCGAGTGTTCCAAGGCAAACTGCTCACGTTGCAAACGGATGCATGATAGCAGTGTATGCTTTCCCACCGATATAGCGCAACGAGGAAACGGTTTTAACAATCATAATAAAGAAAAACCTCCTCACCAGCCTACACACATCAAATAATCAGGAGCAGAAAGGTCCGTACTTTAATAGAGCATGGAATGGTGGCCCATCCAATGACGCTCGAAATAACAGACCTTGGCAAAATAGAGCAACAGCCAATAATGCCTGTGTCGATGTCGACAGCGCAAATGATCCTACTACCAGAAGGAAAGAACAAATCGTTCTAATGACAGCGGAAGGAAGCGTGTGGAACCACAGAACGCAACAATTCGAGAAAATATTGTTCTTCTTTGATACAGGAGCGCAGAAAACCCTCCTCAGAGAACAAACTGCAGAAGATCTCGCACTTCCCAAAGAATCAAGCGAAATATGTGCAATGTCGGGAATCGGCGGGCATATAGAAAAGTTCCAAAGCAGTGTTGTAACGCTCAAAATTTGCACTGCTTATGGCATGGAAATCATCATAAGAGCGCAAACCAAACCAGTAATCACCAATGGATTTTCATCGGTGAAACTATCAAAGGAAGATAACACTTCCTGCAGCTAAACGAGCTCTGCATATGCAACCCTCGAGTGCAAGGTGAACATCAAACGCCGCACATACTGGTTGGACTAGATTACTACTATCAATTCGTCCCTCCAAATAACCAGATTATAAAACTACCGTCTGGGTTGCATCTCGCGAAAACAATCTTCGGCCCCAGCATACATGGTCGTGGAATCTTATCAACAGAACCTCAGACAAACACATCAAAGACCAATGATCATCGTGGCTTATCTGATGACCTGCAACACGACTCAGTGTTGCAACAACTCACCGCTATCAATGAGCCAACAGAGGCAGAGATGCTCAACAAACTATTTGAATTACAAGGTCTTGGGATTTCGCCAGAAGAAATGGCAAGAGAAGAGAACACATTCTCATACTTCCAAAACTATTCAAAGAAAATACAGATCCACAATGGGAGTGTCACTGCACCATTACCACTGAAAGACAATGTGGTCGACCTCTCCGACAATTACGCAGTTGCTTTTCGGAGACTCATTTCTCTGTGGAAACATCTACAGACCAACAAAGAACAGCAAAAATGGTACACACAAATCTTCCAAGAATACGCATCTACCAACGTGATTGAAAATGCAAGAGAAGATGTTACCAACTGCGTCGGCTGTTACTACATGCCACACTCAGGTGTATGGCGCCCCTCTAAGCCAAAACCACTTCGAATAGTATTCGACGCATCCTCCAGACGCAACGGTCAGCTTTCGCTGAATGATGTCATTCACACCGGGGAATCGTTCGTGAACAAAATTCACGACATTCTAACTGCAAGCCGAACCGGAAAAATAATACTCATGTGTGACATTCAGGCAGCATTTCACTCAAATAAGACTGCAAAAAGAACACAAAGATCTTTGCAGATTCCTATGGTTCAAAGATCCGAATAAGCCACCAACGCGTGAAAATATAGCGGAGTACCGCTTCACACGCCTACCGTTCGGTCTGACAGCATCTCCTAGCATTCTCAATATGGTTATATTAGCATATTTAAACCATAAAAACACAGAGATAGCAAAGGAAATCATGGACCATTTATATGTAGATAATATTCTACTCCGAGCAAATACCGTAGAAGAGGCTCTCCGGAAATACAAAGAGTCGAAAGCAGTATTTGCGGAGATTGGCATGAACTTGCGTGAGTACATATCAAACTCGAGCGAAGTCAATGCTGCCATCCCAGAAAACGATCGTCTACATGGGAAAGTCATAAAACTCTTGGGAGTGGACTACAACACAGAAACAGACGAGTTTCAAGTGAGCACTCGAATAACGCAAAAAGATCGGCTAACGAAACGAGATATTGTTAGCCAACTAAACTCAACCTATGATCCTATCGGTTTAATGGGACCGTTGCTCATAAAAATGAAATCATTAATGCGGGAAATATACGACACCGCCATAGAATGGAATGATCCCATACCCTACGAACTATGTCGTAGATGGAACAACGCATGTCAAGAAGTCAAGAACGTGTCGATAACAACACCAAGACACATGGTTGGCGTAAACCACGATGACATGGAATACATTTTATGGGTGTTCTGCGACGCTAGCAAGACAGCTATAGCGGCGTGTGCATATTTGCAAAACAAGCAAGACTTATGCGATTTCCCAGCTAATAAGTGGAAAAACACGCCTAACACCGAAAAAGACTGTTCAAACTATACCAAGGTTAGAACTGCTCGGAATCCTAATCGGCATAAGGTTAGCAAAGACACTACAAAGCCAATTGGGAGTGAATATTTCTAATGTCAACATTGCATCTGACAGCGAAATAGCGCTAGCGTGGTTGAAATCAACACGCAAACTGCCTCCGTTTGTAACCAATCAGAAGAGGCGCATAATTGATACTAAGCAACTAATGGAAGAAGCAAAAAAGACAAATGTATGCTTCTACTACATCCCTACACATTACAATCCAGCGGATGCCGGAACAAGAGGCCTCACAGCAAACACAGTTGCAAACCATGACTGGGTGAGGGGCCCTCGATGGCTCGAAAAGGACCCAAAACGTACTCCTCTGAGAAGCATAGAAAACATAGAGGAAAACGTTGACATGGTGAATATGGAAGAGATAACGCAGCCGAGCATGATCACTTCACATCCGGTCGTTCACCACACCTCATGAACCGTTGATTGACACCACTCGGTTTTCAAGGTATACGCGAGTATTACGTACACTTGCAGTGGTAGGAAAAACTCTATCCAAATGGGTACGTCGATGCAACCTAAACAGGGCTGCTCCCGTCGTCTATAAGAGTCTCACAAGTTTCTCAGAAGACTCAGAAATTGACTCGGATGACATAGCGGCTGCAGAAACACTGCTGTTCACCTCAGAACATCGCAAAACAAACATAGAAGAATTGCGAAAACGCTTTCCCAACATGAGTATAATTCGGGATCAAAATGAGATAATTCGATATGAATCTAGAATCCGCAATGCGATATTACCTCACGACACAAAATCGCCCATCTACATATCAAGCGATTCGGATCTAGCTCGCCTGATAATAGAGCATACTCATCAAGCAAATGCCCACTGCGGCAAAGACCACCTCCTTGCACTACTACGGCAAAGGTTTTGGATCCCGCAGCCATCAAGAGCAATCAAAAAAATATTGAAAAACTGTGTGATTTGCAGGCGATGTCACGGGCTTCCGTTCGGAGCACCAGACATGACCTCGCTACCCAGAGACGTCGTGGTAGCGATGCCGTTCCAAAACGTCGGCTGCGACTTCCTGGGTCCATACGACTCAAAGGAACAGGAAAAGATGTATGTGTGCCTATACACGTGTCTCACAACGAGAGCTATACATCTGGAGGTTGTCGAGAACATGACAGCACTTGCCTTTCTCAACAGCTTTATCCGCTTCGTGTCACGAAGAGGCGTTCCAAAATTGATACGCACTGATTGCGGCTCAAATTTCAAGCTCGGACAAACCGTTATTGACAACCTCTTTCGGAGCAATGACACAACCAACCAAACAGTCATGTCCTACAGCTCTTCCGAAGGCATAAAATGGATTTTCAATCCTCCATGTGCCCCGTGGATGGGCGGAGTATGGGAACGCTTAGTCGGCTCAGTAAAAAGAGGCTTTTCGAAAGCGATTGGACGCAAAAAGCTAACGTTCATCGAAATGACCACCGCAATCGCACAAATTGAGGCGATCTTGAACACTCGACCTCTTACCAAAATTAGTCTTACGGACATTGACGAAATTCCGCTACGTCCAGTAGACTTTCTACAAGGAAACCTCAAATTTTCACTACCAGGTGCACATCAGACCTCGGACAGATCTGACTACGATTCGATCCAGAGCTCATTCAGTCAGTATCACAAGCCAAAGAGGCAATTGCATCAGCCGAAACGATAACAATTAAGTTTTGGGAGAAGTGGAATACAGACTACCTCACTGCCTTGAGGGACAGCCACACAAAAAACCTCAATCAACCGAGACATGTCTCCAAATTCCCTCAAATAGGGGAAATTGTGATAGTAGAACAAGAACTGCTACCTAGAGGCAACTGGCTCTATGGGAGAATAAAAGAGCTTATAAGGAGCGCTGACGGCAAGATAAGATCTGCCAAACTCAGCATGCCTAATCATACAGAACTGCACAGGCCTCTCAACAAATTATATCCTCTTGAAATTCGATCGTATGACGAAGCAGTAGAGGAAGGCCCGGAAGCAGAACCGGCCGCTGCGCAATCTAGGCTGGAAGAAGTGGTCGAGGAGGTAGAAGACCCCACCACAGCAGAACCAACTGATCCGCCAATAGCTCCTCGGAGAAACCAGGAGCGAGCATCAAAAACTCGAGCCTACGAGGTGATACGAGACTTCGAAAGAGATCTTGATGACCAGTCCACCCAATCAAGTACATACTGTTCAAAGTGGACAACGCTTGCAATCCTACTGTGCGTAATAAGTTCAGCGTCGGCTAATAACAACCTTCATATGTACCGACGGATCAGCGATCGTCAATATCCAGAATGCAAGCTTTGAACTCTGCTTCAACAATGAATGCAGAACCTTCATAACATGGCGAGGAAATTAGTCCTCTTGAGTATTGACCCAGCATTCTCCCCTTATAGGCTCGCTACGGGTGTCAACCAGATACCGTTAAAAACCGAACGCCAGCCGAGTAGCCCGTAGAAGTGTCCTCCCAGATCAGCATTCTGCCGAGTCATGCGACTTGTAAACTCATACGATGCCTCCTAACTAGGCAACCCATCACTGTTGGCCCTATATGAGAGGACAATACGCTACTATTGCCTATAAATAAATACATCCTTGCGAACTAGCCACTATTAATGAAGCGCGGAGGATTATAAAGCACTGTTAAGCCATCACCTCACTAACAATTATAGCGGCACAGCTCGAAGAATATTTGTCGGTCAAATGAGATCCTTCAAGATCCAAGCGGCCACTGAGCGACTCTCCACAAGAGTGGACAACAATGTGGGTCTACTTGCCATACTTTTAGCTAGCTGTCACCAAGCCCCCTGCGCCTCACATACCACCGTTCCCCCCGCTGTACCATGCACGGTACAATCTGCTCACCGCATCCCTTATGAGCTCTTGGCCACTCTAGCATATAATAGGGAACTGCTCGCTTAACGCACTATAACCAAAAGTCTCTCTTCCAACCATGATCCAATGCGGAACTCTGTATCAAACCGCCCAGATACTGAGAAACAGAACGGCATTGCGAAGTGAATAAAAATCCGACAAGAAACCACTCAAATTGGTGTGCTCGAAAACACTCCTATTCTTCACACGAGACACTAAGCACAAAATCTTCCACAAAACAAGATGTGCAGAGGCAGGATCCTGTACTCAGAACAGGTGTAATACGCCTTAAAGACCTCACGAGAAAGCATAGCAGGAAGCTACAGGTAGCAACAAAATATCCCGGGATACTCCGGCTTGCGCAGAGACATACTATCGCTGTCGGACTGTTAATGTGGATGTTTTCTGCTGCTGATCAAGCATTGTTCCATTCATCAGGGTTCGCCGCAAATACCGATATCGGAAACCGCAGGTGTCGAAGGTCGTCAGTTGCAAAGACTGGACACCCTTAATCGAATTCGAAGTAGAATTCAAAGTTCATAATATGGAACAACACAGGGAATTCACTCTCATGCCATACGTCACACAATCGCATGAAGAGATAGCTCTCACAGTGATATCAATCCAGAGACCGAGCTCATCCCTTTTCGATCAGCGCTTTGCAGTCTCACAGGAAGAAGCTTTAGTAGTTGCCTAACAAACTATTGAGCTTACGCAGACCTGACGTCTGCTGCCCTACGGCGAACATAGCAGCAAACAATTTCGCCAACTGCAGTAATCAGATGGTGTGTAACTGCAATAGCTACAAAACACCACAAACTTGCCATTGTCCACAACAAGCAATAAGGGACATTAGAGCAGAGATAGAAAATCGGCTACCAATATACACTCCATCTGTAGATCTAAGCTATGACAATATGCAGATTTACGCTCACTCCACGAAGAGCGAGGTAACCCTTGCCATCAAATCAAGCTTACTGATCAATAGTGCGGAATTCGTCATAGAACAACAATGTTCCAGTCGAGCTCAGCACCGTGAATGGGTTGCTACAACTGCCAAGAGGGAGCTGAACTCACAGCATATTGCACTACAGCACTGGAATCCACCATTACAATCCAGTGCGAAAACATGGCATTTACGGTGGAGTGCGATCCCTCCAATCGAACATCAAAAATCGCACTACAATTTGATAAATCTCTCATCGCACAAAAATGCTTTGTGATATGCGATAAGAAGGAACTATCCTTGGAACTGAGAGGACAGTTACACTACCATGTGAGATATTTTCCCGAGAATATGTTCGAAGAAGGGAACACTGCATCCGCAGCATGGCCATCATTAAAAGGTTTCCATGTTCCAGACTTGGAACCAATAATAAATGTTATAAAAAGTAAATGGAAACTAACAATTGGAGCAATAAGTATAACTTTAATTGCATTAGGAATCACCTATATGCTTGGCCCAATCACTATTGTGATAATTGCAAGAATAGTGAATCTCAAGCCTTCACATTTTAATGAGGCTAATAAAGGACATAATCAAAAGAATCAAAGAATGGTCTGAGAGAATAAAGATGCGACCAGAACTAGCTAATGCCTAGACTACCTCCATATCAATGTGGCATACAGCGTTCCCAGCCATGACCGCGTATAACAATCTTATCAAGTAACCTCACTACCATGAGAACGCGTATATAACCAAAGGCTATCAATTCACGCTCACCATTCATGACCAATATGGCCGAACTCCACGCCGCTCTAGCTGAAGATGGAGCAAGTCCAGCTCCTATCGCCTCTCGTCACAATTCTGCGTACCATCGACGACAAAATCGAGTCGCTGTTCAACGTGGTCGCCAGCTCAAGTGGCCGTCTAGATGGCCTCGAGGGAGCACTTCGCGTATTACTCGAGCGAACGGCTCCCAAACATAACTGTATATTTTGCTCCAATACGGAGAATGTGGAGCCCCACACTTCTAGCCGCTGCCCTTTATTTATGGACTCTATGTCCAGGGCGATTCAGGCAACAAAACTGGGGCTGTGCACCAGATGCCTCAAGGGTGCACATCAGAGTGATTGTGGGGTATCTTGCCAGAATTGCAAGATGCCCCACAACTTCCTATTGTGCCCGGCGAAAGGAAGATCTACCATCCCAGCGAAAAGGAGGAAAGAACTAAATGGTCGTCGACGCGTCGTTCATGGCTAATGGACATGTTATAGTATGTTAGACAGTTGAATTTTGTTATTAGCATAGCCAGATTCCATTAAAAAATATTGTTGTACGTAATGACTCAAATTTTGTTTAATCACTCTGATGGTTGTATCGCTTTGAAACACTACCTCATGATCTCTATGCTCAACCATTCATGTGTCTGTTCAATGTGAAGGGGGGCGCGGAGTGTCTCGCTCCGCGCGACCTCCTTGATACTATTATTAACTAGGTAGTCGCTATTTCTTTGACAGGGGTAGCTATTTCTTTGACAGTAATATATGTGAGGGTCGCTTAACCCCCTTCGATAGCATTATTTGTCAGGCCCCTCGTTTAGACTCTCCTGGTTAAGCGTGTACTCTATAATTTGTGACTTGTATTTGCTCCCCGTATCAGCTCTTGGGCCCTATAAAAGGGGGGTGCCCGCTGATACGGGGCGCATTGCCAACTGTGGTTCGAATAAAACTTGAAGAACCCAAATCTTGCACAATTCAAACACCCCTGATCGGGACAAT
Source organism: Cooperia oncophora (assembly GCA_036418165.1). Lineage (NCBI taxonomy): Eukaryota > Metazoa > Nematoda > Chromadorea > Rhabditida > Trichostrongylidae > Cooperia > Cooperia oncophora. Next base: position 3,297 of record MU932712.1, on the reverse strand, counting down.
TTGCGACAGATGGCGGGCGAGCAGAAATGAATTAGTTGATAAGATACGCGGTAAGCCGGCCTCGGAGAGGGTCATCAAATCGTGAACGCAGGTCATCAAGCAACATGTGACCTCTGATTCCGAGAGGCGCATGCAGGGTGATTATGGATGGATATCGGACGGCGGGAAGTTATTGTGCGGGTACGGAATGATAGGAGCTAAAATTGACAAGCAGCAGGAAAATCCGCTTCACCGCTCACAACAACAATGCGATCGATATGACTCAAGTATAACGATCTCAGTGATTCCAACAGAACTCATTCCTCACTGCTTATTAGTAACGACATCGTGTACGACCGCTAAGCCAGCTCTATTCCAAATGCATGTGGTTTTATTTATTTACAGAGATGTTATGAACAGCAGCAACTGACTTTATCACTCTTACCACAATTATCTTCCATCAGCAACTTCAGTGAGGGCCATTTAAAGGGTTCCACTGCTGAATGCGGTAGTGCATTCCAAAGCAAGACGCTTTAGGAAGACAGATTGCATAAATTATAGGCTGCTTCAGTGGCTGTCCAAACAGGCTGCACTATTTCCGTGTAAGTTATGAACGTACCAGGAGCTAAAGCTGCTTTCCTCCTTCTGGGATGCGGGGTGGGGGGCGCTGCTGCTGCTTCTGCGCCTTGACGGAACAAGCGCTGCTTTTCAAGTTCTTGGCTGAGCTAAAGGGATTCCTTCGAACATGTGCGTGTTTGTCAACGTATTAAACTTATCAACTGCCGTGCAAATCCGCACCATGGCCGGCTCGCCGGGCACAATGCACAGAAGCAGAGGAGCAGCCCGCGACTAGCTGGCGATCCGACTGTAAATATAAAGACGTGCTACAATTAAAAATAAATATTTCTCTACATTGAATACAAGTGCGATAGGTAAAAAAATATAGGGAATTGAGGAGGGAAATAGCTCGTTAGAACGACGGGTCTTAATGGTGAGCCCTAACAGAAACGATAGAAAACCCATCGGGGTAAAAATGGAGGCGTCTATCCCCTTGCCTGGTTCCTCTGGCAACGTTCAAAAACAGTCGATTGTGAACCTTTTGAATTTCTTTCTTCTCGGAGAAACAAAAGAACAATGGGGACCAGACGACATGAGCTCAAAAACGTGAACCGTTATCTGATAATACAACGACTACAAAAACTCCAGCGAGCAGAGCAGGTAGAATTGTAGGTCCTCAGTAAGCAACAGGTGTGAGAAAGCTTCTAGCTAGCTGTTAACATCCATTTAGGAACGGGATCAACAAGTAGCAACACGAATGTATTTATAAATTCCGTTTCAAATTTATACTCCTCCTTTTTCTTAACAGTCTGTCCTAATTTAGAAAAATCATTTTCGGGGACAAATGAAAAAAATGAGGGTGACTTTTAATTTTTGGAAAAATCATCAAAAATTCAGTTTGCGGTTCGCAATACCGATGTCCATGGCATTAGCCAGGATCCACCTGGCCTTCAGGTGGTACATACACGTAGATCCCAAGGGAGTAGGTGGCTAAATTCGCGATGTATTTGGGTGAAAATTACAGCAAAACCATAATTAGCATGCAATCGCAGTTTTGTGTCATGCGGGAAGCTGATGGATAGTGTCTTAAGCACCAATGGAATTCAGCGGCCCAAAAGCGGAAGTGTCACGCCCAAAGGTACAGTCCGGGCAGTTTGATTGGGCGGGGTCAGGCCCATCAGTGGACTTTCCCGTAAGTGTGCTCCTTCTTCTTCGATGAGACGATGAAAAGCAAAACCGGCCCATTCGAATTAGAAGAGCGCAGTGACAAACTATAGTCCAAACGAGTTGAGAGATGGTAATGACACACTACTGAAAAAAAGAGTGGAGAAGAGCGTCGAAGGCGCCCTTGACAAGGCCCCAGTCTTGCGCGAGCATAAGAAGCACCGATGGACTAAGATAAGAAGGAGAGAACAAGAAGATGAAGACGAGCGAGACGACGAAGGTCGGTCCCATACAGAATGAATGCAATGTTAGCTATGGGATCGTTTTCATATCTCGTTCCCATACAGGTCAGGGAACCTATTATATACGGGTGGCATTTCTCGACTGATGGCGGCTGCAGCATCCTCATCATTCATTCTCAAGCCAAGCAAGAAGGACAGGATTGCGGGCCGGACATCTTGCACAGGAAAGGGATTCTATCTATCTGAATTCACCGAGTGTTTCTTTAAGTTTCTGTTCAGAAAGTATCATTCTCTTTCAGGACGTCCTGTAACAAAAAGTTTCTTTTGAAGATTTGGGGCATACTACTCTACTCATGGTCAGATAAAGGTCGTAAGAAGCAGGGAAGTTTCGGACAGTGAATTGGAGCAAGGTTCTGAAGTGGTTCGATGTGGGGCAGCTTAGCATGTGCAGGTCATGGGGCTTTATCTCGGACAGCCTCATCCCAGTCACTGGCTTCCATCCCCAGTTCTGATGGATTAGTGCCAGGACTGCTGAGGGCAAAAACAGTTGCGTGTACACATCGCAAACTACTATACACGGTACCGAATTCAAAGTGCCATCCCAACCCTAAATAGAAGTGGAGTGCGTGGCGTATACAAAAAGAGCTAAGCAACATCGAACACTTCATGCCAAAGTAAGCCGAACCGAAGCCCTGGAGTCGATTTTCTTCTATGAAAAGGCTAATTTCTAGAGTTTTTCCGCTCTACTAGTTAATCCCTTTGACTACGGGCTTTCAGAACCCTGATAACTACTAAGAAAAGCTTGATGCTCGTTCTCTGCAAGCTGCGAAGCTTGTGGATTCTAGCACCTATGAAGGTAATAAAGAAAAGGAAATTACGTGATAAATGGCATCGAGAAATCTTTTTTCATAAAACAGCATGCTCCAAATTTAGCATGGCATTGTTTGCACGCCAGAATAGGCATTAAATGGCAGTAACGGCAACGGCAAAAGGATAATATCGGGAGTTTTTGCCCGGGATTTTCTTCCTCATTGACCCCCGCGAGGATTTCTATGAATAGAAGGGTGAATGAGAATCTGATAGAGGGATAAGATGTGTAGTTGCACAACGACGAGGGGTTGTGAATTATCTAGGCGTCGATTGCAATTACAGAGCAAGGAGGCACAGAAAGCCGATGACTCCAGAGAAATTTCAGAAGCTGCTATTCGTAGCGCTCGTACCAGGAAATAAATCTGCAACCAGAGATATTGCGCATCTGAAGGCTATATACACGCAAGGAGCGCGCTGTCCGTCCTGGAGGGACATTTTCCTTAGCTCCCTTTGTTAGCTCATGTTTAAAAAACAGGTCTCATTC
>MU932709.1:0-23536 GCA_036418165.1 Cooperia oncophora | reverse complement strand
GAAACATATGATTTGTAGCATTGCAATTTGTCGGGGGGCGCGAGCGCAACGCGGCTGAGCCCGCCTGCGGCTGACTTGCTCTACCAATGGCGATCGCGAAGTGATCGATTCGGGAGGAAAACAACCAGTGGTGGCAATGGGGTATGTTGCAAGAGGATCGTAATTCGCCGCGCCAGTGGGGCGTCGCGCGCGACGTCGCGCCTCCTGCTAACGACGATTTTGGGTGGTATTGATTGGGAGTAGACAATGTGTGATCGAAAAATAGCCATAAGTGTCTATCATATTTTTGTCTACACGAAATCCGATGCTCCATCGAAAGGGTAGTGCAAATTAAGGAAATGTTGCACCCATTGCCGCGCGCGACGAAGCGACAATTTACGATTCTCTTGCCCGTTTCCCGTTGGCAATGACGCTGGTCGCCACCGGTGATTACAACCCAACGGATTGCGGTGTTATCAGCTGTAGCTTATAGAGGTTACTCGGCGCTCTGATCGTCACTATTACAATTGTTTTTTCAACGCTGGCGCTGCAAACAGCCTTTACAGGTGAAGTTTCAGCGAACAAATTTGAGCTTTTTTGAGTCGGCATTGTGACATATGTAGAGACGAAAGCTCCATAAGTATGAACACAAACACAGGATGCATCATCGGTATAAGGAAAATGTCGTTGTCAGTAGAACCCACTTCGCAATCAGATTGGCAGAGTACCACCATTCTCCTTGCTCAGCGCACAACACTCTCCAACTCAACAACAACTAGTCCAACGCATGTACCCTGGGCCAATGGGCCTGAATTTCTCCGAAAAACTCCATTCCCACGGATGCAAAAGCCAACCCATCCCCACCAAGCTCACGATTACCTCTGAACGCGGACTTCCACTCCACCCCTCCCTCCACTTCGTCGCTGTGGAGTCCATCCAGAGAGTGTACACAGTGTGTAGATTTCCCTTCAAAAATCCCGAGCAGTGGACAGTACCATCATTTGGACCATATCAGAGGGTTGTGGGAGCCTGTGAGGAGGGGTCAGTGTTTGTAATTGAGAGGATAAAAGGATAAAGGATAAAGTCTTCGCCGTTGATCAATCCCTTTGTGGGATGCGGCACGCATTCTACTTCCATTCAGAATCGTAGTGGCTTATTGAATGCGATGTGGCCTATACAATGACTTGCGGTGGCCAGCCGATGTACAAGTCAGTGTTTTATCCTCCCAGACGAATCTGGTACCAATTCACCGTCCCCGGAGGGTAGAAGGCTTGGTTGGCCTGGGCGGGAGTCGACCCGGGTATTCGAAGCCCTCGCCACACGACATGTAGTGAGCGCGCCAGCTTGTCCACAGAAGGTATTTTTCAAATATTTCCCTGTTCCAGGTGCGATGTTTTAGTGAGAGAAGAATGTGGGTACTTCCGCTAAATCGCTGAAGCGGGTCACACTAACCATAAGAACTTCCTTTGGTGTCAGGACACGCCTTCCGCTGTATGAAATTTTCGGAAAAATACGTTCCCCTAACTTCTTTCCGGGATAACAACACCCCTCCTTCCTTGTCCTACCTACCACTTTGCTAGACTAGATCCGTTTCGACATTTATACACTTGTTTCCCGGTTTTTGTGGAATTTACCAAAAATAAGTGGGCGTCTTTTTGGAGGCAAATACGACCCCCACACTCTTCTAACAGCGAGCAAATACAACGCTGGGAATTCCCCATCGTACGAAGTGGTCCTGTTTGGAGTTTGGAAGCACTGAGACGTTTTTGTCGATATGCTCATTGCTGTCGCCGCCTCCGAAGAGCTGCAGCCTCGCTGACGAATTAACAAAAAAACTGCCGGCTCAGGTCCTGTTACCCCTTTCCCTTATGTGTCCTTTAATCGACAAGTTCTGGAAAATCGAGTTGTAATCCACGAGTTCGACTCCTGTAATAACATCCATTCTTCATAGCATCGACACGTAGCCAGTATACAGGGGATGACTGACGGTGAGAGCAATTGGTGTTCAAAGCGCACACGCGACTATCCCCTCTTTCATTGTTGTCGTCCCCGTACGCCTTCTTCTGTGCAAGTAATTGCACACGATCGCATGCGTCACTTCAGGTACAATTATAGTAAGCGCATCGATCGCAGAATCGATCCTTTACAACAAAAGTGAGAGTTCAATCGGGAGGAACATCGGTGTTCTGTGTGCAGGAGAGGTTTACTGTTGGTCTTTGTTGTTTTTATTCATCTTCAGTTTGTTTTTCAACCACTTCACCACCATGTGAATGGTTCTCGACTGTGGTTCCATTTCTGACAGTGTAGTCACCGTAGGCCAGTGTAACAATTATAATAGATTTGAAGTTGGGGGGGGGGCATGGCTTCAAGTAAGCAGATTAGTTTCCATTCCACAGTACTTTTATGAGTGGTGTCTCGTGGTCAGGTCCTTGAACGTTTTCTCGAAACGGTTTATCTAACGTCATACTAGACACATGCAGTTTCATTCGCTACGGATGCTGGGGCGTTCCAGGCTGGCTGGGTTCGGCGCGACGCCAACTCGTTCTCCTTCAACTGGTAAACCGAGCAAACGGCCACCATTGGGTGGAAACAGGATACGGAAATGTGGCTCATTTTTCCCGCACGCTTCTGGAAATACCATAAAAACCATGCACAAAGCAATTCTTTACTTAATTTTTTAGGATTAACACTGAGGTTTTGGTTTTTCTCCTCCTTGCCGCTACTAGGACCATGCAGAAACAACTAATTACCCTTTATCGTCCACGCATGTGGCCCAACATCCAACAAATCAATCAATTTCAAAAAAGCGCTCAATAAACCGAAAAAAGCCATTTATCAGACGGAAACCAACTAATTCCCTATTCCCCCTCCGTTGAGCAATCTCTCCAATTAGAGTGGTCCTCTGAATCTCGGATGGTAACACAGCCCTTGTTTTTCTACGAGTTCTCGTTTCCGATTGAGGAGTGTAGTTTCCTTCATCTTTCTATAGACCTTCTACAGCCTGTTGTTTGTAACATTTGATTCAATTATTCTATTAGGTCTACAGTTTTTCACTAGTCGTTCGCTTATTTCTTATTTCTCCTCTTGCCTTCCTTTTTTTCTTCATGCTCGGCTTAACATAGCTCTTTGGAGAGGCAATCAGACACCAGAGCCCTCATATTTTACTTTTTCTCAATCAATATTTTCATCGCGAACTGTGCAGAAAACGTGCGCAAGTTGGGAATATAAGGAAGAATCTACGCTTCATGAATTATCCAAAATCCGTACTGCTCTCCAGAAGCGCATGGCGCAATCACCCAGGTCGAAGCAGTGCGGTAGTTGGCTTATGAGGTAACCAGACTTTCCATCGTAGCGTTGAAGGGAATATTTCCTCAGTACGATCTATTCCCTTGATTTCCTTCAGCTGAAAGAACCAGCATATACGTCAAGCGGTTTTGGGCAGGGGAGGGGGTAGACAACACCGCCCAACTATCAGAATGGTGGTAAAGTTGCCGCGCTACCAACTAGCGATGAAAGCGGTATGCTGGTGCCTGATGAATCGGGAAAAATAAACTACTAAATTATGAAAAGAATTCGAGCAGGCCAAATAGGACCCTTCATTGAGGTTTCCTTGACATTAACCCTGAAGATGTTGCACTATTTCGCGGCTCGAGAATTCGAGTTTGTTGCAGGCTTATTACTTACTGAGCCCATTACCACTTAACCCATGCCATTGTGTCGTCATGCTGTGGAGGCTTGCGATTAATTGCGATAAAGTACGAAATGATAAAGATTCTAATGGTGGAATTGCTGTGATGGGGCCCAGAGCTGATATCGTAGTAATACCCACAAGCGAGAGCACATCCGAACCCAAACTTTCTTGGTCTATGCTCATCTGAGGTTCGAAGTTAAAACGCTTCTATCTAGAGCAGTACCGGCGTTTCTGTTTTTCTTCAGTGGTGAGCCAACCAGCATACACTTCCGTTTCTCATCTGCACTGCACTGGTTATTTGTGGGAGACGCCCAAGACAATCGACGGTTGTCGCGTCGTCGCGCGACATGCAACGATATGGGGTCAATTCTCGACGTGCATCGATTGGAGCAGGCTTGCTCGATGACAGCGAATAGTCTCTGGTGGACGTTCAACCTTGGAGGCAACGAACTCCGCCACGCCGTGGGCATTTCAACCTTCTCGCCTAAACACTCATATGCATAAGACCAGGCAGTAAAAGTCACCGGGGGCGCGACGTCGCTCGCCACGCCTACCAGCGCGGCATATTACGATTGTCTTGTCAGCACGGGTATGGTTAAATGTGGGCTCGTTACAGGGGTAAAGGAGGAAAGAACAATCATCATGTCTATCGAAATTCCACATTGCAAAATCAACGAGCCATGGAAATTGCTCCGTTCACATGAGTAGAAATTCGCCGACGCGGGGCTAAATGACGGGAGCTAAAACGCTCACAAATACCTCTCACTTCATTGGAGGGACATGCCCGCCATGAGTGAATGTATATTGTGGAGTTTATGACTTATTGTTGCCTTATTTGTTTATTTCTGGGATTGTATAAATGAATTTTGATCTAAATTCTAACTGCAGTGATGGGATTTACATCCAACTGCACGTCCTTGAACACGCCTCGAAAAGACATAGAATTCACCTTTGCGTCCCACAATTCATTTTATTACGTCAAATCCTCTTGGCGTTTCAGCAATGCCACTCGGGAGCAGTCACTACTCTAGCGTATCCAAGGCGCGTTACGTGTTAATCACGTTGAACTTGGAATCACTCGAACATTGAAATACGCAGCCTGGGCAGTATTATTCTTTTCAGACCAGCCAGTTCATTTTCCCTACTCGATCATCTACCCCGTTCAGGCCGCTGTTATCAGCTCAGCCAATAGGTTGTGCCCTGTTGTTGGGGCAGGCTGTAATGTAGTCCTTATACACCTTTTCTGTCAGTAATGGGGGAGCTCGCCTCAAGCACTTTCCACCTCTCATTATTCCGAGTAAACCAAGAGCCAGAACTGGCTTGCTTATTCTTGGGTATGGAAAACTTAAACGAAAATGCACGTGACATGAAAGACTGCGGGAGAAGAATATAGAGAAAGAGTGTCGTTGCTATACTGACCTTTAGAATATTCAATTATGCGTCCGACAGAGAAGCGCAAATTTAGCTCTGGCAGTACTGTGCCGAGCTGTGCACATGCGTCATGGACTTTGTGAAAAACCGCCTCTATTCATGGAAGGGTTTCGGAGCCAATCAAGCGGGCGTCTTTGCCTTGATCATGTGCATCGTCGTGGGCCAGGACGTTTTCAGTTGGTCAAGTTCTCCGGACATAAGCACCATGCCACACAAACTTCGCATACCAAGCAAAGAAGGGCGATGTGGCAGGGAGAAGAGCGTTGGCAATGTTGGCGTTGTTGGTAGGGATTTGCGTGGCGAGATTGTGTCTCTGAAACGTGTGTGTCGTGAACGTGCATGTGTTTGATCGAGAGGCAGGTGAGTCGTCGTGTGGTGCACGCGGTGCTGGTGCGCGTCGAAGCGACGTGATAGTTGCCGGGTCGGTTCGCAGAGTTCGTGGTGTTTGCTGGCTACTGGCTGGCGCGCTCACAGTAACTTGCCATAGACTAACGAGTTTCAGGGGCACGTTTGAAGCGATTAGCCAAAGGAACCATAAGGATGGAGCAAAGACATAGTGTGTGTAGAGGGTTTCTCGTATAGCAGGATTTGGGTGAACGCGATTTCCACTTGTTCGTCTTCACATCTAGTCTCGCTTGCAGCTAACTTCTGCTCTCTATCGTTCAAAGTTGATTTCTGAATGAGGCCTAAGTTATTTGCTGAGGAACTATGAGATTAGCGATCCCGCATCGGGTGCCGAAGAGTATATCTTGCAAGTGAGCGCGTTAGAGTCTGCTGGGCCGTTTTGTGGTCGGGAATAAGACTGCTTCATTTCACAAAGGAGCACTGGCTGCAGCTTATAGGTTCGAATCTGCGCAATTATCGCAGACGTTGAACGAGACCTGCCGTTGTGGGACGGGCAGGATGTCCGTAGTCCAGGGGCGACAAACGCAAGATTGATGGGGCAAGAAACGTGCGAGATGTGGGTTAAAGGCAGGGCGGGTCGCGTGATCAGGGTGAAAATGGAGAAATTGACAATGTAGGGGAGTGGGGAGGGCGTGAGAGGGGTAGGTGGTGGGGCGGAGGAACAAGCTTGCTAACCGGTTTCGGCCGGCGAGAAAAAGTTCGTAGGAGAAGGGCACTACAGCGCACCATAAGGGGTACAGGTGACGCCACGGCCTTTATTTCTCCGCATGATACCGCCCCAGACTCGGCTTCAACACGTGCCTCTCTGTGCGTCACGTGAAAAATGAGCTGGCAGGCGAAAAGATCATCGAAATTCGGCCGGATGTTGTGAGGGGGGTCGTCCTTGAGGTCGGAATTAGCTGTACGGATGGGGCCTAGTGTGGAGATGGAGTTAATCCGGCACGTACAAACTGGGATCGGAATGGGGTTCTACCTAGTCTTTTTTCTGATTCTCTCTTCACTATCGAGTTACCCAGAACCTTGTCTTCTACATGCAAACCCCTAGCCCACTATTTGTGATGGCGGATAGTCGCGTTATTTGCCTCCAAAGACAAGTCCTCCCGCGATCTAAGCGTGTACCGGGGTAGAGGAGGACTGCTAATTTGAACTATTCCCGATATATAACTCTCCAGGTAGAGAAAGGGGCGAAAAAATTTTTTGGGAATATCTCTGAATCGAGACTGCGCCTATAAGGCCAGTGGGTGAGCTGGATCGCGAAGTTTGCCGGACGTCGGCCATGTCCAATCAGCAGACTTGACCGTGCAAATTCCGCGTCGAGCGAGAGCACGGAGGAGATCAACCCTACTGATGGCCAAGACAACGATATGTACGGGGCACGTAATTTCGGCTGTTTATGCAGTTGTCATCAGAGTGAAGTAGTCGTCGCGGTGTACCAGAGAATGTAGTCATAATCTATTATGCCTCTCAGTTTCTGTAATCTCGGCCGTTTCGAGTGACGGAAGCGTATACTTCTTGCGGAATGCGGGACAACTGTGGGGCCAAATGCACGATACATTTGCAGACCGGAGTAAGTCCGCGGAGACCTCTCTAAAAGAACCAGCAACAGCTCTGAGCTGCACTTATGGATTGTGGAGGCGGACCATACAAGGGTGGGTCTCTCCCCACCGGCTTGTGATCCCCACCCTCTGCATGATCTCTACCAGAGGGAATTTCGTCACCTATGATACTGTCCTCTGTTTATCTGCTTTAACGCCCAGTGCCGCTTCGGCATTTCTTAGAATCCGTCCCAGACTTTTATATAAGCATAGAACCGCAGTTGACTATATCCACGGAGCGTTTATGGACGTCTTTAACTTTTCTTGCTCTGGAAAATATTCAGCACTATTGACACTCCTATGTGAATTAGGACGCGCTCCTGCGGTGGAAGGGTCCGGTGAAATACGACCCCCACTCCATAACCATTCTGCACCACGCCTTTTTTAATAATTCCCAGCCACTTTTTCTCAGGTGACTTCGCCCACTTTCCGTCCCCCTTGAAAAACGACCGCCGAGAATTTGAGTATGTGAACAGGATAAAAGTCGCCCTGCCGCTGATCAAACGCTTTTGTGGGATAGGCATCAATCATTGCTACCTCGCGTTCCAAATCGTACGCGGCCTTACTTGATACCCGTCCGCCCCAATGCATGACTTGCGGGGACGGAGCCGATGTATTAGTAGTGTTCTCATCTCCCCCAGTGAACGAATTTGGAACGCAATTTAACGTCCTCGAGCCGAAGCTCGGCTTGGCTTGGCGGGAAGTGGACCGACGCGGAGCGTTTACACCACGCGTGGGCAGTATAGCGCACATTGAAATGAGCAAAGAGCCTGGATTAACAATGTCGTTTTTCACAAGGCAAATACACCGTTTTCGACCTTATTCCACCTCCGTAATGGAAAGATCAGTAGCGGAACAACCCCATCAAGCCTTTCAAGAAGAGTGTTGGGTGTGGAGTGGGGCAGTGGGTGGGGCACCGCCTTAGTCATGGTCGAATGGCGCTGTTATCACGCCTTGCTGAACCGCGCAAAAAGTGATACAGTCCTCTGTGTTATGGCGCGTACTTATTTCAAATACAGCGTCTGCGCTAAATAATAAAGCAACGGGAGGCGTCCAACCGTGAAAGGGACGTCTATCGTCAGGCCCATGTGGCACGATGGTTCCTACTCGGTCTAAGATGCTAGTAAGGCGCTATATAGGGGAAATGGCGAAAGAACGGAGTGAAATGGAATCCTGCGAAGAAAGAGCCTTCGTTCTTAGGGACTTGAAAATCGATTTCAGACGAGTCTCCCGTAGGCATCTTACCAATCACCGCTACCGGGGGGAAGTACGGCCTGCAATGTGTTATGTGTATGCATGCAGCATCACAGCTGCTTCATAATTTGCTTAGCAAATGAGTGGAATACGAGCGTCAGGAACGGTCGTCCATTTGTGGGCGTGGCAGGCGTTTGGGACGTAAAGTTGCGGCTTGATAAGACCCTTGCAAGGGCACCATCCTCGGGGAGCACCCGCTATGGGCAGGCGCCTGCCCGGGGTCGTTTAATTTTATCCTGCCAGGAGTATTGATTCCTAGTCGTCTTGGGGGATTTATCGTGCCTAGTGCCTTTAAAGGCACCTCAATACATAGTAGAAGTGCCAATTGGAAATCGCAACAGCTTCCTGAAATGCTTCCAGTCTGATTTGAAAGGCAAATCAGAATCTACAAAACAGTACTAGGTTTCAGTGTTTCAGTGTTTCAGTTAGCAGGTCTTACGTGGGTCGTACGCAGCATCATCTGATTGTCAGCCGTTAAATTTAATGAATGTAGATAGAGATGCACTGCAGGACATAAAACTGCTCTAGGGTAGTCCACGCTGATCGAAATAATAATGAGGCGGCGCAAGACCATAGCGTCTTTCTCATTGCCTGACTCCTATCCTCCTATGTGCTTAGTTGTATTGTGAGAGACGGACGCACCAATGATGAAAGTGCAAAGGAAGTGTTTGACCATTCCCAGGCTAATAAATTGAGTAACCGATCGCTTGGCGCTTGCAAAGGCGCCCTGCACTTATTTTCTTTTCAGAATCGTATCATTTTGTTCTGAATCGTACTTTCTTCTAAATTGTTGATGATTAATACGTCTAGAGGAGGATTGACTTCTCCGGCATCTCGAACCTCTGATTATAAACATCAAACAATAGAGCGAAGATCGCCAGGAGGCAGGTCAAAAGTCATGGCTTAACTCTACAAAGATTTTATAGGTTGTGAAACGTTGAGTTTTAATTTTTATGGCAATTATAGCGGGATTTTATCTCATTCAAAGTGTAATTATTAGTTGTGCCGCGAAAGTTCTCAGCGTTTTGTGCACGTCTATTCTTTTTGTAGCTTCACTGCTAGATTAAAAACTCATTCGTGCCTTGCTCCTTGTGTAGCAACACCTGCAGGAGAAATTTCTTGGCGCGGATGGTGTGTGAGTGCCGTAATTGCCTTTGTATTCAGCGTTGCTTTTCAATAACACCCCGGTGTTTTCAAGACTTTGTTTTGAAGGCATGTGAAAAGAGAGCTTCGGATGATTTTTTTTTGCTCGACTAGATGAAATCGCGAGCAAATCCGAAATCGCAATAAGAAACAGCTCAACAAATTAAACGACAGGCTGTGGGCAGCCCCAATAGTGCTAGAGAAAAGCACTGTCGCAGATGGCTCAACAAGTTTTTGTTCTGGAGATTGTTAGCGGCTTTAGGTAACGTCATAGGGCTGGTCGACTCACAAAGCCGTTATCTGATGAGGATTTTGGGGGAATTTTCGGAGGCTCACCCATCCCAAACAGTTTGAGAGATAGCAGAAAGAGCTAGGCGTTTGAAAATCCAGTGTTGCAGATGGTCTGGAACCCGCATTGCGAAAGGAAAAAAAAACTGAACAATTGGGTCCCATCGGAGTTGACCGGCAGGAAAAATCGGCAGCGTCTCGAGGCTTCCTTCTGCACTTGGCTTTTTGCGGCAGCAGAACGACCCTGTTTTTTGGACCGAATTGTCACCTGTTATGAAATATGGATCATGTATGATAACAGGAGACGATCCGGACAGCGGTTGGATTTTGACGGACCACCGAGGTAATTTTCAAAGCCGAACCCTCCCGAAAAAAAAGATTCTGGTCACGGCTTGGTGGTCATCGGCTGGTGTGATCCACTATAACTTTTTAACACCAGGCCAAACCATCACAGCAGAACCCTACTGTGAAGAAATCGACGAATTGTACCGAAAATTTTGTCAGATGCAGCCAACACTTATCAAAAGAAGGGTCCGATTCCTTTTGCCTGACAGAACGCCGCACCGCCCGTTTCACACAAGTCACTACTCATAAATGAACGAACTCGGGGTCTGAAGTTCTAACTCAGCCCGCCAATATTCCTCCGCAGACTTTCACACCGAACCGACCTATCACCTTTTCAAACATTTTCAGAACTTCCTTGCTGAAAAATACTTCATCAATTAGAACCAGGCAAAAAAGACCTTCGTAGATTTCGTGGATTCTCGGACCACAAGCGACCACCCGGCTTTTTTTTACTTTGATGGGATTTCTCGACTGCTGTCACATTGGCAAAAGTGTGCTGATTCGAATGGTGCCTATTTCGATTAAATCCGATGAGTATTAAAAAAGTTACGATCGTTTAAAGTGAAACACCCAAAACGCTGAGAACTTTCCGGACAACCTAATAAAAGTGCAGTGCCCGGAATTTTTGGAAGAAGACGCTCACTTTTTGTTTGAGGACCACGAACCCAAAAAGTGTAATAAAATGTTGCTTGGACAAATTCAGTAGGAGCTTGGCCAGACCTCATTTGGGAGAGGTGTAGCGTACGTAGCTTTTGAAAGAGGACATAAGTGACTTGATGAGAAAATGTTGAAATGTAACTTGAAAACATTCTGCTAATTGTTGTACGTACAGCAAGCGGGCTTCCTAAAGCTGCGTTCATACTTTGCGGCAGCGACCAGCCAGCGCTACCGCGCGACAGGCAGGCGTTTGCGAGGCTCGCGTCGGCGTCAGCGAAAAATAGCGAACCATAGATATCGGTCCAGCGTCTAACAGGCGACGCCAGCAGCCGTCTCGAGTTGCTCAGGGAAATTAGGTTTCGATTTAGCGACGCAGGCAGCGTCACCTAGCCGTCCATCAGCGTCTAGGGGTGGAAAGTATTGGGCGATAGGAGAGTAGCAGACAGCTGGTAGAGTATGATGTGATAGGAGAGTAGCAGACTTCTGGTAGCAAATATGGGGCGATAGGAGGGTACCAGCTGTCTGCTACCCTTCTATCGTCCCGTACTCTCCACTCCTAGACGCTGCTGGTCACATAGATGCGATACTATCCCTTCCGCTAGCCTTCGGAAACGCTGCTTGGTTCGCTGGGTGAGGCGCTGCAAACATAGTGAACACTAGCGCTAAACTCCCATTTGATGACGTGGACGATCAGCTTTGGCGCAGCCAGATTCACTCGCAAACTCATGCCAGACGTTCCAGGAGGGCGTTAAGGAGCCTTCTGGTCCTACCACTTTTTTTCGATTGCTGATCAATTATTTTTCGATCGAATATTTTCTGTTACACGCGTGTTATGTTTCCATGGCTGAAGTGGGCGAATCCGTCGTTTAGCTATTCAGGTGTGGCTAATAAAGTAATGGCCGTTTTTTTCAATTGAAAAATTTGTTCGAAAAGTGAAATGTTTTGCAAGCAAGTTATATATCATCTGATAGGAAACTTCTCGTAGTATAAGAATATCAAAAAAGCTTTGGTTGAGGATATAGTTTTTGTGAATTTTTTAGTCGTTGAAGTTGGAAGTGAAGTCGGCGAAAATTAGCATCTTCGACAACTGCCTCTATTTACGTCTACTCGAAGTGCTAAAATCGCTTAAGCTGCTCCATACATTCGGAAAAGGTTGAGGTAGAAGTCTCAGCAAGGGAATCTCAATAGGACGCTTTGGAACTAATTTCGAGAATTTCAAAGTTGTCAACCTTCACCTCGCCGATATTGGGCAGGCTCACGTCTGTTCCACCTGAAATTTCATGCTAATAGTTGAATTAGTTGGATATGAATTTGATATTCTAATACTACGAGAAATTTGCTATTAAATGATATTAAGCTTGCTTACAAAACTTTTTTACTTTTGAAAAACAAATTTCAAATTGAAAAAACGGCCATTATTTAATTAGCCAACTCGGTGAATATTTCTGCGTCAGTTGGCCCCCTCAGACGGAATTGGAGGTGGATCATACAAGCTAAGAGATATAGTCTCCCACCCGTCAGGATGTGCGCTATCACTGCACCAGGAATCCTGCGGAGAGTGTGTGAATAATGCTTTGCTTTGAAGGATACTATTAGTCTGAATAGTTACATGTTCATTTGGGCCTAATGTGTGCTACCAGCTAGGTGATTCCATTTAAAGAAGAAAGAGTTCCAAGGTCGTTAGATGTAATTGTTAGAGATTCGCGATTCAGAGGGCGTGCCACTCGCACGGCGTTTCATCATTTCGTCAGTAAGTGACTTTTTTGAGATAATCAATACAACTTCCGACGCATCTTGGAAAGTAGCCGGTTTTCGTTTCGCTGCGCTTGCGCAAACATTCCAATTCTACACGTGCGTTCTTCGATGAGGTTGTTAACAAACACTGTTGAACACCCCTATAAACACTGTTACCGACAACAACACGCTCTTTACAAAAATAAAGAAACACACTAACAGTCTTTTTCGACCGCTCCGCTTTTCATTAACGGCAGAGAACGGCCCTCCCATCAAAAGTGTCACCAGAGCAAAAACCGACAAAAAATTCGTTCCCTGAGAAGCTTCCTTTCTTGAAATCGAATATCGCATCCGCTTGCCGCGAGAACTGTCTGGCGCGCGTGCAGCAGAAGTTGGCAAACGACCACCCGTGGATCGAGGGCCAACCCCAGCCCGTTGGGGGAAGCATTGTGCAAAATAGACGCCTACCCTGCAAAGTTTCCACTCCTCTTGTACGACCCCATCCCTCTTACCTACAGTCTTCGTAGCGTCTCCAGTTTCCTACCACTTTTCCGGAGTTTCCCAAAAGTTCCTGGCGAGTCGAGCGAGGAGTGAAACGGAAGGAAAATTCAATAAAAGTCATTAGCCGACGATATTTCCTTCTTCTACGAAAAGCGCGATACTTCACCCCTCTCCCCTCCTCGAGAACCTGTGCCCGTCGAGCCAACAAAGTGCGCCCCTCTAATTGGAGTTCACAGCAGCGTTATAATGGACGCCTGCCCGCGGCACTGGTATCTGGCAATTTCTCTCACGAACGGACGTAATATTCATATTCTAACAGTAGGTTTCGCCTGAGAACAGGTTTTCAGCAAACTTGGTGGTCTGAGGCGCTTCGCAGTCCTCGCCTGTTGTCTTTGCGCGCCAGGCGGATGTATATTTATGTGGTCTAACTAGTTTCATGGCCGGAAAATCCATACAAATCACCACCAGGGAACGGAATTAACGAGGGAAGTTAGTCCCAAGTTACAGTGGGGAGCCATAAGAGGTGTACAGAGCTGACAGGACAAAGTGGCCAAGTTTTCACGCTGCGCTAATCCAGGCTCCATTTATCTGACGAATCAGCGGTGTGGTTTGCTGCTCTCGCTCGATCCCGATAACGGCGATTTGAGCTAAAATAGGGCGAAGCAACGGTGAGCGTACGCAGCATTCGCAAAGGATTGCCAAACATCAAATAACTCAACGCTGCGGCGGCGGGGGGGGACGTCGACTACCTTGGACTTTCCTGCTCTCTGCCCTGTGGGTCTTTGGACTCGAGACTCACGCTGCTCTTTGGCCTGTGTCGAGTCTAGTATGACTAGATAGGCAGTCTTTCTGTAGTACATTGGATGCGCGTCTCATAAAGCAACGCTTCCACATCGAACGAGTACTGGAATGCAGGTGTATCAACGTGACATGGAATCCAGCCAAAATACTCGCTAATTTGCTCCATTGCGCCTTAAAGGCACATTTCGCGATTTAACTCAAGAGCAGTGATAGGGCAAACAAACGAACAGACACCAATGCGGGGCGGAGTCCCTTTCTCTTAGAAAAGCTGCCTGAGCAACACTGTACCTGAACGCCCATGTTGCGCACCTTACTAACGCGAAACTGATACGATTTTGTTCATCGCGGCCCACATTATCTCACCCCATACCTGCTTTAATTTTTGCAAGTTGTAGTTGTACCTTTCAGCGAATTCGCTTCTTCTATAACGGGAAAAAGGTGAGGGATCAGGCTGTCGCGCAACTTTTCTCATTTTTATTGCTTACTAAAGTGGGTGGAAACCTCTGGAACTTCAACTCAAACCTACAAACCCCAGTTCCGAGATGTCATATGCGCAATATACAGTGAATTCAATTACATTTGTCAAACTCGAAGCATCATTGGCTGGATTGAAACCGGAATTCCATTTCCGGTTCCCATAATTTATCGCCTCTCCATGCCTAGACATTATTACACATCATTCCTTTACCGGTGTAGACAACTTCCATTTTGCAGAGAATCGGAACATAATTGCTGAACAGAAGTTGAACCAGATCAAAGGTGGGCGAACCTAATAGACATCACGGCAGTCTGGGGGGGGGGGACATTTACGATGAAGTCAAGCAGCACAGATCACCTAAGACTGAAGCTATGGATGATAACTACGTTCAAGCATAGGACCCTCTTGTCAGGCCCGCTAGAGCTTGAAACGGGATGGGGCTATAAGAATTATGAGTGTGGAAATAAATTGATTTAGAGTGGAGCTCTCACCGGACACCTGGGGTGGTCCCTACGACCATGCTGGCGAGCGTTCCAGTGATTGCGTGTCGATGGAGAGGCGAAAAGTTTCAGGAGATTATCACCATTGCCCTCCGTCTCTGATGCTGACTCTGCACTCTAACACACGCCGCCGCACCGTCTACTCACTCTTCTGCTCCGGACTCTCGCCGATCGATAATTGCTGACGCTCTCGATCAGCTGATTCCTTGCCGCATTTTCGCACTATTTTTGCTACATTCAGCTTGTTAAAGCTGAAATTTTCGACTTTCGACTTCAATTTTTGAAGTATTGTTCAGTGAAATTATATCACATTTTGCACGAATTGCTAATTCCCCTAGAAAACTTGTATTTCCTTCCGATTTTCACAATTGTAATGATTTAATTGATATAATTTCAGTAAGAATACTCACCTCCAAAAACTGAGGTCGAAAGTCGAAAAATTTCAGCTTTAACAAGCTGAATGTAGCAAAAATAGTGCGAAAATGCGGCAAGAATCAGCTGATCGAGAGCGTCAGGAAGAGTGAGTAGACGGTGCGACGGCGTGTGTTAGAGCGCAGAGTCAGTACCAGAGAGGCAGAGGCAAGGTTTTTGCGGCTTTCCACCAATAGGCAACCATCGGGCCGCTTGCCAGCGTGGTCTTAGGTCCGCCCCACAGTCCGCTGAGAACTGCCACTGTATACCCGTAGCACGATAGATCCCAAGACGTGTAGGACTAAATACGCCTAGCAAGAGATATTTCGGCCCCTTGAGTAGGTGCTGCCGCGGCGCCTTTTCCAAGGGAGGTACCCTTACAGCGCTCTATCAGCTGCAACAGTATGAATCGAAGGGATGGATATGAAGCGGCTGCGGTGCTGCATGGACATATGAATACATACCCCTACCGTAGCGGTTATTGGCACGTTGCCGACGGCAAACTCGTCCGGCATTGCTTTCTTAGTCGTGTAGAACAAATGCTTTTTGCAGGTTTTTGACCGTTTCATTTCGCTTTTTCGCCATTTTCTCGCTATATAGCACCTTTGCTACCATTTCAGATCCAGCACCTAATGGTCGTGCCTTATGCCTTGAGTACCTGACCTTCAATGGCAAGTTACAGTTGATATTGCGCAGTCAGTCGTAGCGGTGTCAGGAGGCATGAATTGAGCCTACTCGCGTCATTTTCCCCCCACTGGTTCTTTTTTCTCGAACCGATAAAGGCAGCGCGGCGGGCGATATCAACTATAATTTCGTAGGCAGCCCTCACTGGTAGATTACGTATAGGCTGCCGATTATTATTATTTAGACCCTCCAGCGCGGCGGGCGATATCAACTATAATTTCGTAGGCAGCCCTCACTGGTAGATTACGTATAGACTGCCGAGACGGCGCCCATTCGCGTAGACTGATCAGCACATCAACAATCAATACGAATGATCAACATGGCCACTGAAAACTTGAGAAAAATTGAGCAGATAGCTGTGAAGCGACCACCCATCCTTCCCAGACACGTGTACTTCCCGGAAGCTCTAACAGTTGCTGCTGCATTGAAGGCACATTCCGCGGTAAATATTGGGCGGAGAAATAGATGAAGATCGACAGCCACTGCACCCTTCTCATAAACGCGGCGCTTCATATTAGAAGAGGCACGACTGTTGGGAAAGCATGCAGGCTCACTGGTTGTGAGTCCTCGCCCATCCAGCCATCCCGGACGGTGTTTTCACAGATAATGTGTGAGCAATTCGGTTGATATCTTGCATACATAGGATATACGATTACTACAAGAAGAGAAAGGGGGGGGGAGAGGGAGGGAAGGTACAAGTAGAGTTGTGGTGGTTTCGAGGAGGTGTAGCGACCCTTCCCTCCTCAGCACCTCCAATAAGGTGCTGGACAAGAAGAAGGCAGTTGTCGTGTCGAAGCAGTAAATCAGGATTGTGTTCAAAAAAATTTCCCAGCGGTAACGCCCACATCTACTTGGCGGCTTGTTCTGATTCTTCCTTCGTTGCCGCAACATTCAGCGTTTTCGCTTTCGTTTTCAATCGGCAACTAAATTAGCGCACTCATTGTCGTTGTACACTACTTTGAAAGTTTTATAGTGAACCGGCATCAGTTGAGTTTCTTATTAGGAAAGGAAAACGTTATCACTGGTAGCGAACCACTTGTCGGCCGAACGTCTCGAACAGCGAATTCATCGGATGAGCGCTGGGTTTTTTCTTGTAAACGCCGAGAGACAAATGGACGAACGACGAAAGAACACGAGAATGCCTGCGCCTGTAGAACGCACATACACTCGCTTAGTCGACGTGAACCGCAACGATAAACACTGAGACGGTAGATTTCAGTGGGCCCTTCCGGTGCAGGTCGGCGACGGGGCGGGGGCATTTTGCACTTTAACTACTTCTGAACGTAATGGCTTGATGACTTTGCTCCAGCTTCACGAGCAATGCTTCCCCCTCCGCCCCCAGTCGCCGAACTGCGGCTGGGCCGCTCTAAGCGACCTAAACCAACGCTATTGAATGGGTAATGCATTGGAAATCTTGAATGTATCATAGCACTTCTAGAAATGGGGCGGGGTCGTATTTGCTCGCTGTTGGGAAAGGGAGGGAGTCGTATTTCCCTTCTATTTCTCTAAGAGAGTTTGCCGACTTTTTGTGGTTTTTCCTGTTATGTGTACTATATACTCCCGCCCTCCCCGTTTGACAGCAAATTATTTTTGGGTAAAAGTAGGAAAATCTTCAGGAAATTTCTGAAAGTGGTAGGAAGTTGGGGGGAACCTGAGAAACTGTGGAAATGGGGTCGTATTTTCGCCAAAATTTCGAACGGCATCATGAAGGAGAGAAGGGTGGTAACCGCTAAAAAGGGATGGGGTGGGGGGTCAAAATCCCAAAAGAGGATATCCCTGAATGATAATGCTCTAAAAAGCCACAGTGTGAAGGATTCTTTCCTTTTCGATTCAAGGCAGTAATGGTACACATTGCCAATGCCATGCGCCATCCCGGTAATTACAGATGCCATTTGATTGTTAGAAGAGATACCGGGCGTGAGTTTAGGGTACCCTGTACATAGCAATGACATTTTTTTTGGCTGGATCGGGTAAGAGATAGATGTTACAAACAGGATTCGCGAAGCAGTTTCAAAGAGTCAATGAGTATGGTAAACAACAATAACAGGCAGGCCCCCTTTATTTAAATGCAGTTGGTACGACGATTTGGTGCTCGGCCCAAAATGCTAGTAGGGACGCTATATAGTGGGGAAGTGGCGAAAGGAACGGAGTGAAACGGTCAAAATCCTGCGAAAAAGAGCTCCGTTCTCACTGTGTTAGTAATCAATTTTGGACGAGTTTCATAGGCATTTTGCTAATAACCGCTACGAAGTACGGCTGCATGTGTGTACCCGTATATGCATGCAGTATCACCGCCGCTTCATACCAATCCCTTTGCTTTATAATTTGCTTAGCAAATGAATCAATTAAGCGTCAGGAACGGTCGTCCATTTGTGGGCGGGCGGCGTGCGGGCCGCTTGGGTCGGACTTGATAGGCCTTATAAGGTCACTCCTTGAAAAAGCATTATGGCAGCTCCTGCTCAAGTCGCGGAATTCCGTTCCTGATGGCGCTTAGTCTACGTCGTTTTGAGGATTTATGTGTCCAACTGGCTTAAGGTCGACTTTATTCTGAAATGTTAACACATAGCGCTCAAGATACTCTATGAGGTCCTTTGGTTATTAACTTATAATCTGATTCTTCTGCTTTGTTCAGCTGCGTCAGCTTCAACCGGATGGTGTTACTCATACTGTTCATGAAAAGTACTTGTCATCAATCTGAATGGTTAAAAAATGACCAAGACTGAAGTATGACGATTGCAAGAGGCGTTTTGGTTATGTGAGGGCACCAAATGATGCTCAGGGAAGCTTGTAGAGCACATCTAGGGAGGACGAGTTAAATTTCTGTTGATTGAATAGTCATTAGTAGCACTTCTCACTTTAAGTAGTTTACAGGTTTCACCAAAGTTAGTTAACACGAACTAGCAAAAGACTACGAAACATGCAAAATGCCCCTCCTAAGCTGCTAACGCCAGCGCCAGACGCAGTTATGGCGATATCCCTTCTAAGCACGCTCCATATATCGACATTCACGGTCGTTGTGGGATGACATGACCTGAACGCTTGAGGTAGAAGGATTATTGTGACATTAGGCCTGTGGGCCGCTTGATTGACTAGAAGGTGGTACAGAATACAGTCCCGCATCATCGGGAATAGGGGTTGGCAACAACGAAAGAAATTTATAACCTTTTTGTCGCTTGAAGATATTAATAGGTTAC
Source organism: Cooperia oncophora (assembly GCA_036418165.1). Taxonomy (NCBI): domain Eukaryota; kingdom Metazoa; phylum Nematoda; class Chromadorea; order Rhabditida; family Trichostrongylidae; genus Cooperia; species Cooperia oncophora. Next base: position 4,445 of record MU932709.1, on the reverse strand, counting down.
CTCAAGGGGGGGGGGGGGGGGGTGGGGGGGGGTGTTTACAGTAATCTGTACCTTCAGCGTTTGTTTATCTTGTGAGCTCCCTGCAGAAACTATGCATATTAGGCCAAAGTTAAAGTATTCACAGAAGGAGGTAACAGTAAAGGATGCTCTGGGAGTTTCATAGATGACAGAGCGGCTGGCGCTAGAGTACCACACCCAGCTCGTCCTTAAGGGAGTAGCTATTCGACCAATCAATCAATTACCGCTTTAACAGTGATTTTCAAGGTGAATTCCTTGACAAAATTCATTATGGCGAAACCCGAAGGATCCGATTACTCTCGTCAGCCGGTTGTCATCAGCGCCACGATGACTGCCGATGACGATACAGCTGTTATGATGCAACGAGTGCGCGATTATCGGTGTTGTTTATTGTGGTTGGCGATCGACGAGGTTGGCTGGGTAGGGGTCGCCGGGCCAAGGACTCCCGATCTCCGCAATTTCGTTCGTTACCCATCCGCCGCCAACCAGTCGTCCTCGCCCGAAGACTATCTGCTGCTGTCCTTCCTATGTGATGATCGATAGGCCAATGAAAAATCACAGATCGTGGTCATTCCTACTTCTCCTTATTGTTCGCTATAGGTCCCTCTGAACTTAGTCATTTCTTCATCACGATTAGTGAGAAGGCGTTTTTTGCGTGAGATGGGGCGGATGGAATGTGTTGTAAATTTGGCTATTACGATAGAAGTGGACATGCGCAAGAAGAGACGGAACCAGTACGTTCACGGGGCCCAGGATGACGGACTGGCATGGCATTCACCTGAAATCGTGGCTTGTTTCGTAGGGCGTAGCCCTCTATGTCATCCGCGCTGGCTACGTTCTCATTCGAGACTTTACGCGCGGCATCAATGATGACTCATGTACCGCTCCACCCACATTGCCTTTTCAATCCCATTCCACAAAATCGTCATCGTCAAATGCGTGTAAATCGTCATGACTTATGTGTCATGACAGTATTGCGATTGCATTACACTGTCCGTCATTGTCACGTCCCGGGCGCTATCGAAACCATCTTTCTTTGAGGTATACGGTACCAACAGTTCACACATTCGGGATGTACAAGTACTCTGAGCAGTCGTATGAGAGTCCCTTCAGACCAGCATTTTGGTTCACTCTCTGTTATCAGATCAGTAAAGCTCTGTTTACTTAGCTCTGTACTTGTTGCGTACTTATACCCTATACTATAACCGGTTTCCTTCTGGATCTTGTGAACATTTGAATATCCCTGACATCACCAACTTGTTCATGATACCTATTTCTCCTTTTTTTTACTCATGAACAGTAATTAGTCTCAAAACTTACAGCTTTTGTTTGGAGTAGCGCAGATCGTATTTCTGCTCTTGGTGTGACAAAAAGGATTTCCGCGGTGTGAACTAATGATAGCGAGGAGAGGTTATCTTCGCTTTTTTTTTCAATATTCAGTAAAAACTTTTCTTGTTCTTTCTCGTTAGTTCGTTTTTCCGCTAAGCTCCTTGCCTTTCAACGCTATCTCTTTCCAGTTGAGCTGTTCCCTTCACTATCCTTCTTAATAAGAAAATCTTTCGTCAATTTAACTTTGATAAAGCGGTGTGGTCCTATTCTTTCTGCTGAACCTCTCATTCTATTTAGTGTGGGATTTTTTGAGATCGGAGATCTCGCCTCAGCATCTTCATAGAATTCAGTGTAGAAGTGTCGTATTTGGCCCCCAGGAAACGGCGATGGATGGTCTAAGGCCTCTTAAAACTTTTTTATCTATAGGTCCATAGCTCTACATGTATAAAATTGTTTCCTTTCCGAGTGACACATATAGAAGTACCACGAGAATATTCTCATCGCTTTCTTCGCTGTTTGGTGATCCCATCGTAGTCTTCTACGGAACAGGGATAGCCGTGCGTTGGGGTCTTGGTCGAGTCCGTACGACCCCCACCCCTTTCCGAAGTTTTGTGGAAACAAAACGGTTGAATAACAATAGAGCGCATTTAGGTCCGCCTGTCTTGAGATATGTTTCTGCGTGCGCAGATTCGAATATGCGAATATCCTTTAATCGCGTTGGAGCACATTTGCCGACACATTCTCAAGTTGAGCACTTAAAAAGCCATAAAAGTAAGTTTGTGAATGTAAGAGCGAGGCTTTTTAAAGAGCGCACGGTTTCTAAAAAGTACTAAAATGCTGCGTGAATGTTGATTGATTCTGGGAAATATGGCGGATCGTTGGGGATTTCCGAAATTAGATGAGAGTTCTGTTTATTCGAACGATGGTGATCTTCTTCCAACGCAATTGTTCGCGAACGCTGAGCAATTTTGAAAAGACCAATGATTCCCCTGTAAAAGACTCAGCTAAAGGTATTTCCCATAAGCTCTTGGTGTTCATGAGATTAATCAGTTGGGGATTTATTGCGGAAGAATATCGAGTGGCGCGAAGATACCCGTTTCCTGTGTTACCACTTCAGTGCGCCTATTTGAAACCAAACCACTGGCACTAAACGGATGACTCTTTGCGGAGCAGAGGTGGGCTTGGGTTAGTTCAGCGCGCTTGAGTATACCTCTAGATGTGCCATGCATTAGGCTTCCACGCAGAGAGGGTGAAATGGTGTATCCTGGTCCTTGCTAATTTGGTTAAATGGGTCCGCTGTAGGGCCACTTCCTCCGGTTAGAAGCTCATGGGAACGGAACTGGAGGGGTGATATCCCGATGTCGACTCCATACTCCGCCTAGCGCTGCCGCGCGCCGAAACACACCTTTAGAAACAGCAAACGCGCTGTAGTTGTCTGCCTCTCACCTCTGAGTGCTCCGCTGGAGGAAGTGATGCACCTTGAAAACAGAGCAGGCGGAGTACGAAGACGACACTCAGGCGCCGTTACTCTTCAGCCCGTTTCTGTGCACTTTTGAGCGGAGATAGTGGCTACTGCAATTCCAGGCCCACCTTCACCTTGTTCATGGAGATGAACCTCCACGGAGTTGAATTCACAGCTTGTCTTCAGGCCGAATGTTTCCTGTTAGGTAGCTTTGTGCAGCACCACCAATCCAGCAGTGTTCTCCTGTCCTGCAACAATAGGCTCCAACCTAATATGGCAGAATAGCCAGACAGCTTCCTAATCCGGCGATTCTGGCTATAGATACCATTTAGACTGTTCTTATCTGTTTTCGTGAGGCTAGTATAGATAGGTGACAAGGACTCATATTCATGACCATAACTCACAGATTTCCTTAGTCAGTCATAGTATGCTTAATCCTTTTGAGTGGATATTGCTGAATTTAAGGAATCTCCAGGTAGCTCAGCTCCCCACGGTTGCGTAGTATAGTGTTTAATAGGGTGAATTTGGTTTCTTAGGAAGGCTTTGACATTCCTAGTTCGTTTGGTAGCACGGTGTTTCGTAATTTTGAAGGATAAACAACAACGAGGCCATTGATCAGATGATTTCCGCAATCAGTGCCAGCAGTTCGCTTCCTGAAGCATCGCGGGAATGTAAAACGAAAGAATGTGACCTAGTTGGCGAAGGTTGTTAGTTGGCGAAGGAGCTCATTAGCGAAGGAAAAGCAAAAGACCCGTCAAAGACCCCCTAGGGTACGACCTGTTTAGTTCCTAGCACTGTACAACACGATGAGAGGATGCGGCAAGATTAGTTCACGCTTTCTCATTAGGAACTTTATTATTTGTTCCCTCCCCCGCTCCCTCAGGAACACAGATCGCTATTGGCTCTACGGGCGCAGATTATCTGCTTACAACCCGCTTCCTGCGCAGTTTGGAGCGTCGAAGGGGAAATGAAACAAGCAGCAACGCCCTCTCCATCTCCGGGATACGGAGTGTCCCCACAGAAGAAATAAGGTTTCTCTGCTTTCCGATTCCGCAAAATCTACCTTCAAGCAACAAACTTTAGTCGATTTCAGTTTTTTTTTAGAAATTAACTTCCGTCTGAAGAAAAGGGTCATTGAAGGTGCGCGGCTATGAAGCCGAAGGGGTTCGGAAAGCTAATGTGCCAGAGGATCCTCTAAATCCAGCACCAATCTCACGGCATCAAAATCTGCCACGCTTTGCCGAAAGATAAGGAAGTTACATGAATGAACCTCGAGAACTTAAACCTTTCCAGCATTTGAATCGTTTTCGATTTCATTTTCTTACAAGCGAATTACTAGAGGGCCCTTTTGCTAAACTCGTTAGACAGCTTCACCCATATCGAGTTTTCAGTGATTTTCTTCCATTGTAGCGATTTCTCTTTATGTATCGGGAATGGCGGCGGCGTCGTTGTCGACGACGATGAGCAAATCGACCAGTTTTCCTTTGTATGGTCGATGCCAGCAATGATTCGTCGTTTCCTTTTCAAAGCCACTGTAAATGATCTAGCTTCCATTCGTACCCCACCCAACACACCCAGCTGTGCAAGGCGATTTCACTGTTGAAATCGAGACTTGTTCAACACTGCTTCCCGACAT
>MU932708.1:0-10003 GCA_036418165.1 Cooperia oncophora | reverse complement strand
TGAAAATTAGGGAGAAAATGGCTAAATAGGCTGGAAACAGCTGATCGCCGCAGTCGTGACGCGCCGCAGCCGCGTCTGCGGCTCTTTGACCGCCGTAATCAACTGCCCGGATGACGACTGTAGCGCCCTGTCGTATAAAACACGTCTGTATAACACTTTCGTTCATCACTGTGCTTTGGGCTCTAGCAATCATTCAATTGACTACGGAACGATGGAGAGCGTGTTTTTTTCCTGGAGAGGACGTTCTAATCATTTCTACGTGCAGAAACAAGATCATCAACGTGCCAATCTTATTCTGGGATATTTGGAAAATGTCCAAGATATCTTTGCATTTCACAGTCTTTCGCAATTAAAGTGGTAATATGAGTCAGTGAACAGAATGGAAGTTTTCTTTTTCTCACCTTGCCCATTGCTCTGCCAACTAACCGTTTACACCCAATTGGCCTTACTTTAGAATTCAGAACGAGCTCAGCTTCTGTGCTCTTTTTTTACTAAGCTTCCTTTGCTGGGTTTCATTACTTGAAATGCCGTAATACTGCTAGTAGGCATAAGTGTTGTAGTTTTCCGCTTTCGCTCAAGCCGACCGAGCCTTCTACCCGCTCAGAAGCACTGAATTCATACTCCGATCAGCCTGAGAGGCAGGGACTAGCTTGTAAATACATCGGCATGGCCCCACGAATGATGTCTAGGTCACATCGCATTCAATAAGCCATTACGATTATGAACGAAAGTGCAATGCGTGCTACATTTCAGGAAGGAGTTGATCAACTGCAGAGAGATTATCTTTTATCCTTTTAACCAGTCGGATCGCCCAGCTATCGCCGTGCGCTTCTCCCTGTGAGCTTGCTCGGCTCGGCCGGGCCGACCTGGCTTCGTCAGGCGCTCACATTTTGAGCAAACTAGAGTGTAAAAATGTTTCAAATGATTGTAGAAAATTTCCAAACGAAGGGAGAAAACTAATATTTATTTTTATTAATATATAATATACAGGGGGCCAAAAAAGTTACTTCGACCGAGTCACATGTCGTACACAAGCAAAGCTTCTCGCCTCGCCCAGACAGGCAGACGCTTCGGCGTACGTGAGTAACCAGGGCCGAATGAAACCACCACACCAACACGTTCCCTTCCTATCCAAGCAGGAGCTTGCGCTGCTCCAGACCATAACACAAAACTTCATGTTACACCAAAATATGAGTCATCTGCCACTCCGCCGAGCTGACTGGAGAGGAACTTCTGGGCATTTCTTATCTACTCTCCACAGCTGCGGAAACTTGCTAATTGTGGAGTCACCCCATGGGTAGCTACCTGCTGAGATCTAGTACTTCTCAATATTGGAAAGACTCCAATATCGCATTCAGCTCCGAACAACGTCGCCCACGGTCCAGGACACTCATCTCCACCGCAGGTCGTCAAGGAAACGGCGCTTGCATGATACGGGACCGGACGGCACCTGGACATGGCGCAACACGACCAGTATTTTCTTCGTGGACCCCGGACTAGAGGTGAGCGCTGGCGGTTACATCGAGCAACTCGAGAAGAATTACAGCATTGGGTGCCAACACGTGGAATCGTAATGGCGCGCGCCACTCTGTGATGAAACTCTCGCCTACTTGGAATGGAAGGGCGGCTGCCGAGTAACCTAAGGAGACGATGGAATCTATCCAAGCTAGGTCACCTGACCTGCATCCCCTTCCCCTTTACCCGGTTCGGATGGAATTCAACAGAGTGGTCTACGGTGGCGGAGAAATCGACTATCTCGCTGATCTCAGGCACCACATCGCGGTCGCGTGCCAGAATCTCTCGATGGCGCTCGTCCAGAAGGCTGTGGCGGAGTGTCATGATAGTATTAATATGCTCTTTAATATGGTGGTGAAAATGTCCGATGAGAATTTAATAAAGTGTAATTTATAGCGCCTCCAAAGTCAATGAAGGGAAGTGACTTTTTTTTGGCCACCCTCCTGTATTATGTTTGTTAATACTTTTATATCATTCTTCAACTACATCTGTCAAATCCCTCTCGCTAAATCCTGTTTTCAACCGTGAACCTCTCGAGAAGGCTCCACCGCGAAATTGTGACCATCGTAGTGCTAATGCAAAGTTGAAGTAGAAGCAGTCCGAATGGGCAGTGTATGATGCCCTGGTGCCTCCGAAAGAGGCACAGCTGTGAATCCTTAAGCATCAGTAAAGAACGCGAACTTAATTTTGCTAATAATGTGCGCGACATGGGGGCTTGGGGCTCACCACCAACAGCACATCCTCGCTCTCTTCTTCTCCCTTCCCTCTTTCATAGTGACTGCGAACAAAACTTTACTAGGGCATAATCGTTGTATCCAGTATAACTGTGCTTCAACGCGTCCAGCCTTAGGTATAAGGATAGATCCCTCTTGGCTGCAGTATTGACTCAAGACATGTAGCAAGGATGGCCCTTTATCCAATCTTATCAGATGATATAATTACTTGTCACCTGTCATTAAAGTCCGTACCCCTGAACCTTCTGAATTTGGCACTAACTATAAGAAACCAACACCGCCTTGAAGAGCGACGATGGCGGGTACGGAGTCCTGTCAGTCGTTATCGTTTTTGTCACCCACCAATAGTGTGCCCGTCCCTTTTCCTATATTACTTGTTGGAACTACTGTGTACTTGTTGCTGACTTCCTACATTTGCTGCGACTCGCATTGTGAATCTAGCAACTCTCCTCTTCTTAAGCCAACGGAGCATTTCGCAGACGGACAGACATACAAATGTACATACATACCGACAAAAGTTTCTGCTTTACAGATTAGAAGGATAGTGTTAGCATTAAATAATATAAGAAATGTTAGAAGAACTGAGAACACATGAAGTTTTGCCGCATCCTCCTCTCATTCCACACTGGTCCACTTCGATCGATGTGGCTGGTTTTTAGCGGTTGTTTTTTTAGGAAGTTTGAGAAGGATACGAATTTTTTTCTGACGCGAGCCTAGAGTGGAGTGGCTCGCTCAGATCCAGGAGCTAGCATACCGTTGACAAAGTCCTAGTTCCTCATAGATTCAGGTAACAGAAGAAGATGATTTTGACCTTTTTGCAATTTTTCACTTCACTTTTCTTTTTTCTATTTTTTCCGTGTACTCTATTTTGACAGTCAGTTGGTACTTTTCCAGAGATCACCTTGTTAGCAATTTCGTACGCAAGAATTGATTTTCTATGATGCTCGGATATTACAAGCAACTTTCGAAGAGACGTTGGTTGCTTTCTGCTACACATTCTAAGCAAGAACCTCATTCATACACGGGAACGCCGAAGCATTGAGTGAATGAGATGTAGCAAATTATTACTACACACACGAATTTTTCGTTCTACTTGCTCAAATCCCTAAAGGTACAGCCCAGGCCGATCGTATAGAAAGCGAGATACCCGTTTTCTCGTTCCTCGTTAGCTGTTTCCCCTTTCATCGTTTCGATGAGGAAGCGCGCTCTGTAATGAAGGAGCACAGTAGTTGACCAGAAAGTTTTTTCCCCGATGCAACAAATTTCTCTTAAAGACACATACGACCCTTACCCCCTACGACCTACCCCCTCCCCCAACGACCAAATACGACCCCCCTCCCCAGCGGAAAAGTACGACCCCCCCATGTGTTTCACACAACGATGCTGTACCCTGACGCCGGCATTGAGACAACATCAAAATGAAACTGATGCCTGATGTCCAGCAGTGGTAAAATCGTCATTTAGTATCTGAAGGAGACTGGGCACTGAGTGGAATAATGAGGCATAGTGTTGACGCTAGCTCCACACTTCCAGTGCCATTAGTAAGGTGCCCATGTGCAACGCTCATGCGAAACTGATAGCCAAGGGTGTTTAAGCGCAATGAACAGTTTACGCAGCAACTGTAAACCATTTCAGCGCCTTCTTTTACCACCATGGGCACCGTCGATGTGAATACTGCATGAAGGCGGTAAAAACACCTCGGCGAAAGCTTCTACAGAGGAAAATCTACAGTACAACTATGCCGAGCTTTATTGAGAGCCGTACTTAGCGACTACTGCATAACGCCTTGTTCGCTGCGTATATACGGGCGGCGTCGCAGGGATTTGGTGAACCCGTTTTCCACCAATTGTTGAAGCGAGCAAGCAACAACAACTGGTGGAGAACGGGCTGGCGCAACGGCAAAACCCAGCCCCCTTCCTCCTGAAATTATAGAGCATGAAGGAAGTACTCTATTGCAGTCAGAGAGAGAGTAGCAACTGCACCTTTATGCCTCTATGGTTATACTTTTCGTTGGGAAGCAATGGCAAACTTCAGCCACCACCTGTCTTCCCCCGACAAAAAATGTGCTTTCTTCAATGTAAGTGTGGGTGGATAGGGCAGTACGATTTGAAAAATGTCCAGCACAGTTCAGGTGTTCATCACGGTTGGCGGAGGGCAATACAGGAGTGAACAATCTAATACATAATGGATGTCGCGCAAGCATGACAGATTCAAAAAGAAAAACAAAATGACCTATAATTCGCCAGTTGCAGATCAATTTAAATGCAGTAAATTTAATGTGATGAATATCAACCCATAATGCCTGTAAGGATGCGATGCGAGTCACGAAATTTTTCGTTTACACTGAGAGGAAACCCGATCACTTTGTCGCGAACCGCGGTGATCATCGTGTCCGACAGAAATGACTTACGACAAGTTTGCGTAAGTGTACGCAAGCATGTAGGTGTCGCCAATGAGTCATCACACTTTGCAGTCGGTTACGACTCGTTGATGAATCAACACTTTCAGTGATCAAAATGAACAGTGAACTTCATCAAGAATTCATTAAACCTTACTGGCCCCTGGAGAAATGCTGTTGAGTTCTGCCGCCTGGGGACTGTCTTGCAACCTGTCCTGTGCTAGGATCTGGATGCCGTTGAAGCACCTAAATAAAGTGCCACCCGCGATTTGCTATCGCGATATGGCGATACGAGCCAACCGCCTGACACCTTCTAACACTTTTCGCGCTACAATTTTTCGCGCGTTGCTGAGAAATGGCTTTCCAGATATTTTTTGCCTCAACATGTGCCAGAGGCAACATTGAGAAGGTACAAGACGGAAAGCACTTGCTTCTTATGACGGCTGTTGGAATATCAGCATTTAACCTCAATTCAACATAGTACTACTCCATAATCACAGTCTCTCACTTCGAAACTAATGGACCTATAGCGCCCGTCCGCCACAGCTGGCATGATTCGTTTTTGCATAGTACCTCTTGGTGACCATGTTGCCCATTCTATTCAGTCGCGTGTATGCCTACAAAACGGAAATGATGCTATATTTGCCCAATAACGGACCGTCGAATAAACCAGACATCTCTGAGCTTGCTTCGAGTCAATGAAGGAAAAGGCCAGTGGCCTAAGTGCCCTTATTTTTTGGAAAAGGCGCTATCAGCAGTTGGCTTAGAAATGTCGCAGTGGCCAGGGTTCAGGGTCATATGTCGAGCCGCAAAATCGAGAAGAGTCGAATTCCGCGCTGCATAAGACTTCAATCGAAAGTTATGTTTAGTAAGCAAGAATACAGTATTATCAGCTACAGCGTTCTCATAGTTTGTGGCGCTGCCATTACACATCAACAATCAAGTCTTCACGGATCGAGAGAAAAGCCAAAAAAAAAACACACATGGAGAACAGCCTAAGTGAAGTGCTGGCAGCCTCTCTGAACGATTTCTCCTGATCTACTCGTTTTACCACCTCTGGCTCAGTAATGGTTTCTCCGCTTCATTTATGCTGCTACCATCGAACAACGAAAAAAAGGGATGAAGTGCGTAAAAACTGAACTTGTGGCAGAAAATAGCCTTTAGGTTTCGGTGGGTGGGACAGCCAGTTATGCACTTATGAGCACCACAACTCAACTTCAAAGTCTTCGTCACTAACTATGAACCCCGCAAAAGTGGTTCAAAAAGAGATTGAAGGGAGTTGACCCACTTACTCTGATAGTCATTGAGGACTTCTAAAAGTTTGAGGGCTGTTGAGTTTGAGGCGAGAGTTTTTTATCGGAGTGTAATTTTGCCACGAATTTGTTTTCGTTTTTTTTTTGTCGAATGTTTCATTGTCTAACCCATCCAGTTTCGTGCACATTGTGCCCTTGCGTGCATAATAAATAAATAGGGTTTCAGAGACCTAGGGCCAGATTACTTGTACAAGGACGTCTACCGGTTGCTCGAGCGCTGCGACCGTCTCTGACGCCGCAAAAACGGTTGGATCAAAGAATTTTCGCGTTGATTTGACACCGGAGTTGCCATACGGCCTATAAAAGTGCTCCAAAATCTTATTGGCAGAACTTTCTTAATCGTAACGCATTCCTTTTACTGTTTCGCAAAAAGTCATCTATAAGAGTACGTATTGGCTTTCTGAGTAGCATTAATCGCAAGAGTTAATAACAGGATACATGAAACCTCCAGTTTCATTACGCAATCCACCTGAAGTGGCCTCACAAACACGGTGTTCACTTTGGAACTGACTTTTATTTCGGTAGGAATTGTATGGATTCCGTCTACTAACCCAGGAAGCCCGCCAAGTCCAGGAACGTCGAACCTTACCACTGAACCACCACGACTCGATTTGACGTATGCGATTCCTCCCTATGCTTCACAGCTCACCACCAAGCCTCCACCCTACTGCACCATTACAAACTTTACCTGCTCACAAGTTGCTTGTGAAATGCAGGTTGCAGTTTTGCTATCTATATTTGTAAATAACCTTATAGACTCTATCGATCTACCCAGGTCTCCATTCAAAGTTCCATGGTAAGTTGGCGGACTTCGCTGGTAAGGGTCGTTTGAAGAGAACCATCTTTCACGCTATCAAATGGTTCAGTAACTTTGACTGGAGTGAACTCATCCCTCTTCCTATCGAGAATTCCATGGGTTCCTCTGCGCTTTATCAAACAACACCCTACTTCCGAGAGGTATTATGTATGTCCGAGTCATTCGTTGCTGACTAGTGGTAATCTGTCGCGATGGAATCGCTTCGACTACATCCATACAACGGCGCTCGTAGCGCGCATGTAGAGGGACTGCGACAGAAGAGGTTCCACCATTATTAGGTGATCGCAACGACTAGTTCATTCTTATGCAGAATGAAAGATTCCACACGAATATTCTCTCAAGGAACTAACACCGATTGAAAGTTTTTCCTTAAAAAACCTCAGATACAGGGGTTATTGGAGGTCTTCGCCAGACAAGAGTCCATGCTACAAATACAGGAAGATTATGTTTATATCTACCTTCTCATCCTTTGAACGAGAACGCGTCCCAGAAGTCGCTTCTGTAAAAATTGTCTGCTGGTGGAAACTGCGCAAGCAAACACACTGAAACAAGTGGGCAAGAAGAAAAAAATGAAAAGAGAAAGTGACTTCTACACAAGGGTGTTTCCTGCCGGTTGGGAAAATTTCCGTAAAACATGACCCTTCCCTCTATTCCCTCCTCTGATACGACCCCCTCCCTTAGCCATCCTACCTACCACTTTCCTAAATTTCTCAAGTTCCTACCAGTTTTTGCAATTTTTCCGGAATTTCCCTAAAATTTTCAAGTTTTCCTCGAGAATTTTGCCGTCGATTTGTGCGGGGGTGGGGAGGGGAGGAGGTCGTCAGCAGCCATCTACTACTTTCAAACATCAGAAATAATGGTTGTTTAGAACTTTGGGGGCGCCACCACTTCGGTGGCGGGGGGGGGGGGGTGCAAATTTCTTTCGAAAGACGTATTCGACCCCCCCCACCCCCTCCCCACCACCGCTGGGAGTTCCCCAACGTGGTCTGCTCTTTGTGTCCTTTTGTGACCAACAACAACTGAAGATGATGAAGTACCAGAAGACAGTAACAGTCTGTATTATCTCGTTTAAGCTTAGCAGGCATTAATTGCTGAAACACTGGAAGAAGCTTATGAAGAAGAACAGCCCCAGATTTCCGAACGCCTAACCTGCAGAGGATAAAAACAACCATGCACGTTTATCCACTTAGAAGTGAGGCACGCCTGAGAAGGACTGATCACGAAAGGATAACCTCCGCTCATCGTAGTCCCAAATATCACCGGCCGTCAAAAAATCCGGCGCGGAAAAAAAGAGAATGACGCACAGGAAGTGATCCACGGTCTCTTAGTGTTCAATTCCTCCAAAGAGCCAGTTTTGACAGCGCCAATTCCCTGTCAACGAGGGTTTTTTCTGGCCACTGGCCAGCGCGTATCAGGAGCAAGGCGAGCGCGAACGTTGCGATATTTGCTTTAGCGCCTCACAAAGAAACCACCGCAGCGGCGGCCTCCGCTTTCGTCAGTACTGAAATTCGCGCCCGCTATGGATTCTTCCCTTTCGAATGGATCGCAAACAAAACGAATTCCAGACAGTCTTTCGAAACGCTTGACGAGGGAAGTGAAACGTAAAGTTTCGCCAAATAAAACGCGCTTCATGGTGTATTCGATTAACACCACGTTCAGAAAGGCCAGCGCCCGTCAACTAAGGCTAACCTCATAAACGTGCATGATGAATCAAGCGCGCAACGAGTAGAGATATTCATGCTTTTAAAAATCCGTTGAACTACTACAAACGGAGGGCGCTATGTTTAGGCACCATGGCGCCCCGATAGGCCCATGCCGGCCTCTGGTGATCGTGCCGTCGTGATATTGCCATTGCGCTCTCTCGCCCGTCATTTTCTGGCCTCTCTCGTCTCTTATCAGTGTCTCGCCGCCTTTTGCAATCCACAATCGATCTTGACCACCTTACGCTCGTCCGGTGATCATGATCAATTGCAATAAAGAGGGTCTTATTGCGGGCGCTTTTTCGTGGTTTCCTTCTCTTCAATAAGTCAACAATCACAGGGCAATTCTATTTTTGAACTGTATTACCTATGAAGTGTTATCGCGGGAATTGCCTTTAACATCAGCGTCATGATACGCTGTGATTAAATGTGATGAGTCATTTACGCATTTTCAAAGCATTTCGGGATCGTATAAGCTTTTGGCTAAGGTAACTAGTGATAGTAACTTAATCTATTTCGATCAGGTCCACAAAAAGTCTGATGCTGACAACAAGTAAGGCTACCTTGTGGCCAGGCTTAACATAACAGGTCGAAGGGGTTCCTTTGGCGTGTTCCGTTTGTAATTCAGCTGGTTTTGAATGCGCATAGGTTAAAGAGGTAACCAAGCCGAGTAACTTTTTGTAGGTTATGTGGTTCTCGCAACCGAATTTGGTGCCAAGTAGCGCACTTGAAACCAAAGGTGGTGCTTTGGAAAGGGCACATCGTTGGTTGTGGATTTTGGTCGAGTCCGTACGACCATCCTCCTTTTTTTAGATGGTTGCTACGACCCCCCTCCCCCCACCCTCTACTTTCTTAGATATTCCCCAACTTCCTTCCCACTTTCCACAATAAAACTTGTCACATTTCCCGAAAAAAATTTGTTGGTAACATATGCCTGTCATGTACCTGTTGTAAAACCACATTTGTGCATATTACAAAACTGGGCACAATCCAACTATTACCACCCCAGCCTATCTGACAGGCCAGTTTTGACCAACTTTTCCTTAGGGGGTTTCCTTGGATGGAAACTTGAGTCTAGAAGTAGTTCCAAAAGCCCTTTATCACCGAAATTACTGAAAACTTGTTCCCAGGGGTAGTTTGACCTCCTGAACACGAATATCACATCCGCTCAAGCCCGAAACCTCCTGGCGCCCGCACCACGGCGCCGGCGCCAAGATACACTAGATCACCAGATCCGCTGAAAACTTGTATACGGGGTTATTTGTCAGATTGATCACAAATATGACATTAATGTTGGCGCTGGCGCTAATGCAGGACACTACCATCGTCTGCGTTCTGCTAATGCTGAGCCAGGCCTGAAGAGAATCACTTCTCCCCCAGGCTCAGCCTTGTGGTTAGAAGGGCGATAAATGGTGCTGGAATGAATGCCCTATTGGTGAAGACATCAAACAAGTCTATTCTTCAAGGCTTTATCGAGTTTGATGAAAAAGCTGTAGCGCCAAATGGCACCACGGCTAAAAATGCAT
>MU932704.1:0-11537 GCA_036418165.1 Cooperia oncophora | reverse complement strand
ATTCGGGCTCTTATTCAGAACTGGAAAAAAATGAATGCGTTTCGAACTGAATAAGAAATCCAAGATTATTCACCATGTCAAAATGGTAAGGGCGTGTATGGCGTACCAGAAGTGACCACCTCTGCTCCCTTAGTCTCGGTGGTCACCGACTCAATTTTCGCAGCTGTTTGGAAGGATAATGAGCGTCTGGTTGGAGATGACGTGCATAATGCCAGCGCCAACACTTACCGGGCTCGCAGTCCAGGAGCCAATAAAGTGAAAAGTTACTAACTTATACCAGTATGCCAATGAAGAACAGAAGAAGGGGTTCGTTACGCCTCTCAACTAGACAAACCACTGTTATTGTACTTCCCCCTCCCCCTAGCTAACCCCAAGGCCGCGTACCGTACGAGCTACTCAGGCCTTTCATCTTCGTTTGAGTTTTAGTTCGCTGAGATTTCCTTTTGGTAAGAGACTTGCCTGGAAGAATACAAGTTAATTGGCAGGTGCTCACAAGTCATTGCTTGGACCAAATTGCGTCCGAAATCTCACTACGATTCTGAATGAAAGCGGAATGCATGGCGCATACTGAAAACTGAAAGGATGATCCAGCGCCAAATGCCTCATCATTCGAGGCTTTTATGAATGCCTGGAATGAATAGCCGCGTCACATCCTGTGCAGAATGCCCGCCTTCTTTCTGCCGATATGTCGTTCCTTTATAAGCAGGGCGCGAATATAAATCTGCGAAATTCCACTGTAAGAAGGGTTAATGGCGCAGAGCTGAGCAAAATGCGTGGGTGGTTGCGTCATCACAAGGGAATGATAGAACAATGGCTTTTCTGTTGTTCAATGGAGCCTATTCACTAGCCACAGAAAGTGAAAGCAGCCGCAGTGAGTGTGAGCTGTCTTTTGGAAAAGAGTGAAGCCCGCTCGAAGACGCATTCTGCAACAGTAAGTCGTGGGTAGCGGGGTCTACATCTGAACTGGTGAGCGCTCATCGGTCCTTACAAAAAAAAGGAGTCAGCAGTCAAAAACGTCTCAAATGAAGTTCCCCGATTTTTAGTAGTAAAACAGAGCAGAGTCGCTGGAACACCCAGAGGCGTGGGCTAGAGACAAAGCAGCCGGAAAACCGCGGGCGGAGTGCACAGTCCCACAAACAATGAATCTGGCTATTTTTCGTACGTTGGGTGGAGCCAGACTGAAGTGGGCGTGGTCAGGCTCAAGTCACGGTCACATAGCTATCTTAACACGCATTTCGATCGATAAAGTCGCACGCAAGTTACGGCTGCAGACCTGCTCATTACAACGCGGAGGGGTTTTATCCACGAGAATGATCGCGGAATGTACCTTCGAAAAGCCGCGGAAGCATGAGAGCCGCTCCCTCGTCCTCACAAAAAACGAAGGGTAGGCGAGTTCGCCTCAGCACCCTGGTAGTGTGAGTGACTTATATGAGTCACTTTTAGGCATTATGCAAGAAGCATGAGCTCTTCCATAACTGTACGTTGTGCTTCTCATAATGGCGTACTGAAGAAAGCCCACCGTTTTCACACGTGTGTAGGGGCGTCGCCGTGAGTAGGTGTGGCCTAATGGTAGGACTAAGATGGAAACTTGACTTCACTATTTTTTGTTGTAAGGTTGTGCCACTACAGGTACATCATGAATAAGGGGTATGGTCCGCAGGGGTTGTGCCAAATCTACGTTTCAACTTCCAAAAGATACATAGAAATCTGTTGCAAACCAGTGAAACAACGCGTGTGTCCAATGTTGTAATCAATGTTCCTGCCCTCGTTTTCAGGGGCAAAAGAGAACAACGCGAAGAAATTGGGCCCCTGGTTCAAAGTTTCCGTTTCGCGATATCAAAATCAGCCATCATCTCCTATTCAAAGTCATGTCACTTCCTTTACTAAAATCGGTTTCTTTCTGCTTATTGCACTGGATCGTTGTTGTTTACGGCCAAGTAACTACAGGGGGGGGGGCAAAAAAAGTCACTTTTCTTCATTGACTTTCGAGGCGCTATAAGTTACACTTTATTAAATTCTGATCGGACATTTTTACCACCATATTAAAGGCAGTTGGCACGATAAATCGCTATACAGATGTAGGATTTATACGACTGGCTTAACAGAATTCCGTGACCTCGGACAGGCGCTCCGTGGCGCCTTTTCCAAGGAGGGTACCCCTATAACGCCCTATCGAGCAACAACATTCCGTCCCAAACGCCTTCCTCGCCCGCCCGCCCACAAACGGACGACCGTTCCTGACGCTCGTATTCATTCATTTGCTGAGCAAATTATGAAGCAAAGGGATTGGTATGAAGCGGCCGTGATGCTGCATGCATATATGGGTACACATATGCAGCCGTATCTTCGGTAGCGGTGATTGGCAAGATGCGTACGGGAAACTCGTCCGAAATCGATTTTCAAGTCACTGAGAACGGAGGCTTTTCTTCGCGGATTTTGACCGTTTCACTCCGTTCTTTCGCCATTTCCCCACTACATAGCGCCCTACTAGCATTTTAGGCCGAGTGGGAAACCATCGTGCCCACTGCCTTAAAGAGCATATCAAATACTATCATGACACTCCGCCACAGCCTTCTGGACGAGCGCCATCGAGAGATTCTGGCACGCGACCGCGATGTGGTGCCTGAGATCAGCGAGATAGTCGATTTCTCCGCCACCGTAGACCACCCTATTGAACTCCGCCCGAACCGGGTAATTGAGGGGATTCAGGTCAGGTGACCTACTTGGATATTCCATCTTCTTTAGGTACTCAGCCCCTTCCATTCCAAGTAGGCGAGTGTTTCTCCAACGCCCTTCGATTTCATTGGTGGCACTCAATGCTGTAGCAGTACAAAGTTTTCCCTAAGAAGCTACGGGCGACCGAACATTTGGGAAGATATTTTTCTTGAGTTGGTCGATGTGACCCAGCGCTACCGTCTTCAGCCTTTACGTATAGAAAATATTGGTCTTTCCATTTTTCAGGTAACGTTCCGTCCATAAGCATCAACGCCGCCCTTTGCGACTGCGGTGAAATAATGTCAAGACCTTGGCGGACGTTTCGAGCTCGATGTTGGAGATCATCCAGATCGAGAGTACTGGTCTACAGGTAGCTTTCCATGGGTGACTCCATACTATAAGTTTCGCAGCTGTTTGGAGGTGACCACGAATTGCGAAGGTCATCTCCAGTATGTTCGACTGAGAATACTGCATCATTTTGGTGTACATGAAGTGATGGCGCGCCAACTCCCCTGGCTTATAGAGGAACATTCTGGTATCTTCCCCCTGGTACTGCGTATCACTGTGCTTCCGTCTGGGCAGCGAAACCTTTGCTGATTGTGACCTCGGCTCAAAGTACTGTTTTTTGCGCCCCGCCCCTGTATATGGAGAAATTATGCTTTAGTTACCACACAAATTGGCACCAAAACTCTCGAGCAGAGTAAAAAAATCTGCCCCCTCTAATAGAACGGTGGCGGTAAAGTTCGTTATCTCGTTTGCCACAAACGTCATGTTAGCAGTGGAGCGCTCCCGCGACGGTGGGCGTACCCTACGACCACGCTTGGCAGCGTCTCTCGGCGGGTAGTGTAACTGTGAGCTAAGTTCCAGTATTAGGCTGCCACATCTCGGCACCTAGTGCGCTTGATCCGGGAGCCCTTCCATAAGTGACTGACCTCTTGTTATAATGCTCATCTCAAAGCATAACGAGGGACTGAATCAATATTCATTAATGTCATTTCATCAGGCTTATATTAATAATAACATCGCTGTACACCTTGATCTACTGCAGCAGCAGGAGAAGCTGAGGCATCTAAGGTACCTGAAAGATGCGTTGTGTGCCTGCAAAGAGGGGAGGAGTGCAACAAATGTAAGTATGCGCTAGGTTTTCTCTGTCCGCAAGGCATTCTGTGGTAAAGCTGAAGAGCTTATTATGATTGTGAAGGATGGCTTGCGCTGCCTTGGTGCTGTATAAGTGTTCTTAAAAGATCATATTACATTACACTGGTATGATGGAGATAGAATGGGCAGGTGTGTAGTTGGGGTGTTCGTCGTAGAGGCCGTGTATCATTGGTAAGGTTTCATGGGAGTTGTGATGCGGGGGAAGTGTTTGCCTGTGCAGGGTAAGGGATTGGGAAGATGTTTGACATGAATAGCGTACTGCTACATAGACCACTAGGTCCTGGCAGAGAATTGTATGGCTGAGGGAGAACCGAGTTAGAGAACTCGCCAGTACAGCCTGAAAATCATGCTGTGGGACACAAACACGAAAGTGTGCTGTAGCAATGTAATTCTTGGCGACTAAAACACTTGTTAGATCACGCATTGATTCGATAGAGGTCTGATACAAGGGAATCAAAGCAAGGTGTTTAATGATGTGCGAAAGGTGATCTGCTGTTAACTAGTTTGCCTTTAGCTCAGTTCGTAAGTACTTCTGTCATCCATATAGCGTAGAAGGTAAGTTCTTCACATTTTCCAGACCCATTTTCCATTCAAGCGTGTGTTTCTGAACCTTTAAAGTGACTTTGATTCTCCTAACTCTTGAATTTCCCCTTTCTTCTATTTATCAATAATATTCACTGAGCTGGAAATGCTGGTGAGAGGCACCAGCCAGCGCAGCCAATTAGGCAAGGTCGCCCCACAGGCGATCTCACCGGTGTCCCCACAGGCGAGGGCGGAAAGGTGCTAAGTGAGGTCAACTTAGCTAAATTGACATTCCCCGTCCCGGTGATTGCCGTTGTCGATGGAAGGGCGAAAATTTCCAGGAAATTATCACCATTGCTTCTCCGTCTCTTACTCTGCACTCTGCGCTCTAACACACGCCGCCGCGCTGTCTACTCACTCTTCCGCTCTGGACTCTTACGATCGATAATTGCTGACGCTCTCGATCAGCTGATTCCTGCCGCATTTTCGCAGCATTTTTGCTAGATTCAGCTTGTTGAAGCTGAAATTTTTCGACTTTCGACTTCAGTGATTGAAAGGAGTATTCTTACTTAACTATATCGCATAAAAGAAATAAGGACATTCAGAAAAAATTCGAGAACTTGCGAAACAGAAGGTGAAACAAGTTTTCTAGGGAAATTTCGTGATAAACTCATGCAAAATGAGAAATAATTTCAGTACGAATACTCACCTTCAAACATTGAAATCGAAAGTCGGAAAATTTCAGCTTTAACGAGCTGAATCTGGCAAAAAGCTGCGAAAATGCGACAGGAATCAGCTGTCGAAGAGCGATTATTGATCGGCGAGAGTGCAGAAAGGAAGAGTGAGTAGATTGTGTGGCGGTGTGTGTTAGAGCGCAGAGTCAGTATCAGAGAGGCAGAGGAAAGGTTTTTGCGGCTTTCCACCAATAGGCCACTATCGGGCCGCTCGCCAGCGTGGCCTTAGGACCGCCCCACCGTCCGCTGAGAACTGCACTGTACGTAATGTTATGGTGAGGGCAGTCAAAATTCTTCCCGCATTGCCCTTTTTGGCAGTAGGAGTAACGTGCTTATTATAGCTCGGGTAATCCATTGACGATCTGGTGTTGCTGAGACTGAAGAAGCCTATTTGCAAGCCCACGCAAGTTCTAGAATTTTGGAGTGAGTCCTGAAATCACGCCATGAACCGTGCAAGATTCTAGCTTTGACTAACGATTTTGAACGCTTGCACACAATTCAGTAACAGCAGACCGCTCGGGACATCTCGGGCGCGGGAGGTGGCCGGCTTGGCTGCGCGCCGCTTACGCGCCGTCACTTGCCCCAAATTGTGGTCACTCGTCAGCTTCCCAGAACCAGGCTGAGTCGCGAAAAAACCTATCCCTCTCCCTGAAAGACTGCGGTCGCGAAGGGACTGTGCCTTCCTGTGCAGACATAATTCTCTGTACGAAGTAAAAACCCATTCAAGTGGCTATAGTGTTAGATAGATCCACTGCGCATTCCAGTGGGTTGACCAGTACCAGCCATTCTCTCCTTTGCCCATCTAAGAAATGGTTACTTATCAACTGTGAAGAGTAAGTGATCATAATTAACATTAGCAAACAGAGTCGTGAGCTCCACCAGGGCTTGTTCATTTATAGTACTGACCATGCTGCGAGTAGTTGTACTGACTAAACTCTGGTTAGTTCCAGTTGAGACAGTTCCTGTACTGAGAGATGATGAGCTTTCTTTCTCCGCTCTTCTCTTTGTTCCCAGATTTCCTCCCATCCTCTAGGAAGAGCTCTGTATAGTCGTGATCCCAGCGATAAAAAGGCAGCCAGGGCGTCCTCTTTGCCAGTTATGCCAACCTGAGCCAGCTACATCTAGTGGGAAACGCTGCTCTGGCTGTACTCAGTAGTACATCACCCCCCCCCTCCTCATCATCGCCCTGTCCCTTGCATGGGTCTTCACTGCGCACCACGGGAAAGTGCGAATTAGCGGTGTCAGTACTACCCTCCAAAAAGAGTGCCTCAGTACGATCTCCCGATAGGGTTCGGTCAACAGTGATGTGAGGGCCCCGATAGCGCTGATCCGACATATAGTTTGTAACATCACAGCCAGGAGGGGACGGCCTGATGAGGGTGGGACGACCCCGCCTCCATCTGCCCTGCTTTACCAATGGCGACCGGGTAGTGATCAATTTACGAAGAAAATGACCAGTGATGGAAAGGTGAGGACTGCTGATTGCGACCCGACTGATTGCGATGATATCGTGTGTGGATAGCCTTTTTGATACAGAGCAACGCAGGCAAAAGCCGCTCCTAAAAATTACTTCTTTATTCTTAACACTCAAGGTACGAAAAAAGGTTTGATCAACCTTTTGACCACGTCGTTACCACATATAGACCCTGTATGTGGTAACGACGCCGCTTGCCTCCCACATTCGTTCGCTCTCAAAGTTGCTCTAAAAGCATAAAACTTCTCAAGCAACTTTCAACCTTTTCAAGTTCGGACTGAAAATGGCTAGGAAAGGGTGGAATTATTTTTACATGAAGGTCCAACCACCACCATAACACATTGGGGTATGTGACAAGAAATTTGTAACATGCCGCGCGGAGTCGTAAGCGGCGAGGGACGAGTTGACCTGTCGTGCCGTTTGAATATGACTACCAGAGACCGGAATCGCCCAACACTGTGTCCTCACTCCTTTTAAGTTTGAAGTAGTTTCGTCGCCCCTAAGGAGAAACCACTGCGCAGTGGGGACTTGCCCCGCACCACCGGAGGATGCGCCGCGAGCGACGGCGCGACAATTCATGGTTATCTTGCCTCTCTCCCCAACCACTTGTAGCTTACTCTAAACAGTTTTATCGTGCGGATAGCATAACCCACTTTTGTGCTGGGCTGATGCTCATTTAAGACCGGGTCCATGACTGAATAGAAGCCAATCCCTGTACCAGGAGGTTCGTTCCACAACCGCAGACTATGTTCCGCTTCCGCCGCTCGAATTTGCTTGATGATAGTGTCACGGCTCTGCCACACTTTATCGTCTCCGCCCCACCGTTTATGATCTCCACTCTTATCGTTCCACCATCGCTGTGTAGCGATAGGGTCTCCATCATTTGCGTGTTTTCTCGCCATACGGCTGTCTGTTTCCCTTTCCCACGCTCGGTTTCTCTTCGCCTGACGGTGCTTAACTAACAAGGGTCTTATTTGAAGCTTTTGCGACAGTTTGTTCGGCTTTTTTTTCTGTCGGGTTACTTATCGCCTCGTCATTCGTACTTGAACCCCACTACCTGCAAATGGCAATCGTTGTCTTCATCTTCGATGGACACACGACTTCCTTTGGTAGGGTACAGGAATTATACGAATGAGCCTTGAACCAAATGTGTTCCTTTCTCAGGTCACTGACATTTGCCATCCAATGCTACACTGAGTCGAATCGCAACATCGTGAAAGCTTTCATAACTCCTTATCTGAGCGTGAGTTATGTTTCATTGGGTTTCTTACTGTAAAGAGGGGCACTATAGCAAGTGGGGGACTATATCCATGCGGGTGTGTTCATCGGGGGAACTACGAAGTGAAAAGAACGTATCAATTTCGTTGATTCCTCACAGGTGGGAAATGTGCAAACTGTATGCAACGCAACGTAGGAAATCCGAAAATCAGTGCTCCCAGCGTTTTCCGGGGCAGAGGTTGTTGAGAGGAGGGGGGAGGGGGGGGGGGGGGGACGCCGGATGGCCGCTATTGTTGTTGTATCACAGTCACATAGGCATAGTTTCGAAATCCATGGGTTCTCCAGATTTTCAGATCTGTAGGTATGCTTCTTATTTCGCCAATTTTTTCTGTGGATTAGGCAGGTGAATGGCGGCTTTGCAAAGCCTGCCGTTTTACCAGGCTTCCCAAAGTATGCGAAGTGCAAAGTGGTGAGGGTATAGAGCTTTACCTTTCCGGCATCGCGCGCAGAGACGCGAGTGCCGCTAGCTAGTTGACATAATACAAACGGACAGATAGGGTCGACTCGCCGCAGCGCTGCCACATGGAGAGGGCTGGGTCCTGCCACGAAAGCTGTGCACACCGCTTGCAAAGCCTATTTTCACCACACCCATTCTGTATCGAAAGTAACGAATGCCTCCTCCCCGGTCCCAGTGACTGTATGTATCATTCAAATTGAAGAGTGTGAGAGTGGGTGGTAACGGGCACCGGGCAAAGCAGCAGCACGACCAGGCCACTTCTTATGTCCTCCCTTTTCTGACTATGCCTGGTCGTTTAGAAGCATTTGCAAACGGCTAAGTTCTCTCCTCTTGTTTGAGGGCGCGAACGAAAGCATACATGACGTGGCCAGCCACCCGATACACCTTAACGACCTTTACCCCGCGAGCAGAAGTGGGACAGGAAAGTGTTTAGCTCAGGCTGATATTGTAATCATAGACGTGGACGAGGGTTCACGCAATGTGGAAGGTTCCAAGTTCAAGCCGCCACAATAGCCTCTGTCCTCCAAAGTGACCAACTGTTTTACACCCATGCAATAAATATTGCGTCTTCAATGTACGGATGTGAGCTTGCGCTGCATTCATACGTTGCCGCAGCGTCTACTAGCGTCCACCAGCGTCTGCCAGCGTCCACCAGTGTTCACTAGCGATCGTGAGTAGAGAGTATAAGGAAGTAAGAGGGTAGCAAACAGCTGGATCAAGCGTCGTGAAATTGCGGCGTGTGTAACCGCACCGTACAAATGCACTATATACTGTAAACAAAATTTTTGGGGAGTTCCCTACTGCTGTGCTCTAGCAGAGTTCGATGCTGTTGTACACGCTGCGATTTCACGTCTGATCTAGCTGTTTGCTACCCACATACTTCCTCATCCTCTCCCGGTGGACGCTGGTAGACGCTGGCAGACGCTAGATCGATATCTATACTTTCCTAGTCGCTGACGCTGCCGGACGCTCGGAACGCTAGTGGTCGCTGGTGGATGCTGGCAGACGCTGGTGGACGTTGTCGCAAAGTATGAACGCAGCTTCATGAAAATTCAGCAGCTCACTTCAGAAAGGCATTTGCTACTAGGGGAACAAATCATACATGGGAAAAGTTCTCTTCAGTGAGGCTTCGTTCACGATTAGGTACCTTGCAAAAAATAGTATAGACGTGAATTTAGGGAGAAGATTTCAACACGTGTACAATTATATCACATTTGGATCCACAGAAGAAGTCTATTACAGCAGTATTTATGTTCGGAGACAAGCACGTATCAGTACGTGATGTTTTTCATCAGCACATACAGAGTAAAACATAACTGATCCGTTTAGGGATCCCATCTCGAATATGAATTCGATCAGAATAAATACGTGCTCAAGACACAGTACTCATGCTCTGAAGACCAATGCAACAGCCTTGATGAGTTCATGGTAAAGTTCCCATTCTACCGTATCAAGCTACCACATCACTAACGCCGTTTTCCAGGAAGTTCTCCGGGAGGAAAGCGCCAAAAAGATTAAGGGCTCAGTGCTTGCTAAAATTACGCTCATTGCTCTGGAAGACGGGCTCATGGATGTGACACCGGGACGATTCGGCAAGCGAAACGGTTAGACACCCACGTAAACATTAGTTTGATCCGCGTGCGGTTTGCGTTCGTGGTCGCCCACGCTTTTTTTGACAGCTACTCCCGCGATTCATTCAGTGTTTTTCTGCGTCAAAAGTAATATGGCCATCAGCCTAGGCTGTCGCACGGCTAGCCAGGTGCTTAGACGTAGCAGTCTCATTGCCGTAACGCATCCGCGCGCAGCTCAAGCTCCGCCCACTCCATGCTGCGGAATTGGGTGCCCCAGACAAAGACCTGTTCAGCGACTACGTTCACATTGTGTGCTTATA
Organism: Cooperia oncophora; assembly: GCA_036418165.1. Classification (NCBI taxonomy): domain Eukaryota; kingdom Metazoa; phylum Nematoda; class Chromadorea; order Rhabditida; family Trichostrongylidae; genus Cooperia; species Cooperia oncophora. The sequence continues at coordinate 1,308 of MU932704.1, read as the reverse complement.
TGTTAGCACTGTTTGCTCTGATCGCTTTCATCCATATGATCGGAACATTCGTGATGCTCTGCACATATTCCAAGAAGAAGAAGTCCTGAAGATGTCAGATAGGAAACCCAGTTTTCTGAAGTCGAAAAAAATCAAAACAACGTTTTTTACTGAGTATAACTGCATTAAAATAAAGGTTTTTAAAACATTGTCATTGTGTAGATGTAATGCATTTGATAACGTTGTAATTTGGTGTTTTTGAAGAAATTGACTCATTGAGGGATCAATTGGCCACATTCTCGGTTGCTGGCCTCTTCTTTTCCACTTTTTGTGCACTCACAAAAGATGCGCGCCATATCCCGGAGACGAGAAGGGCGTAGTTTCGTACCTCATTCAAACGCGGCAACAAGTGGGATTGGTGGAACATTCTCCTCCTTGATCAATTGCATGTCTTTGTCAACGCTGCAAAGAATGACAGTTGTCCCGAACGAACAGATCCTACAAAAATTCTACATCGAGTGGCACGTACAAACTGGGATCGAAATGGGGTTCTATCTAGGGCAGGTGGCATGTTTTTGTGCTTTTTTTGTTCACAGTCGAGTTACTCAACCCCTTGTCGTCTATATGGAACCCCTAATCCACCATCTGAGATGGCGAGTAATCGCGGGTTCTTTCTTTAACTGAATGCGATATGACCTATACAATGACTTGCGGGGCCAGCCGATGTACAAGTCAGTGTTTTATCCTCCCAGACGAATCTGGTACCAATTTACCGTCCCCAGAGAAGAAGGAGAAAGCACCGTTGGTCTGGGTGGGACTGGGAGCTGGTCCGGGAATCGACCCTCGTGTATGGTAAGCGAGCCACATGCCACCACACCACCGAAAATAGAATGAAATGTTTGTCAGTGGGAAGTATGCAGCGAAATGCCCTACCGTTTTGGAATAGCACCAGCCCATGTGTAGCCTGTGTCTGTGTTATAAGGGTGGAATATCTGTTTAATAAAGTTTATGAGGTGGAACAAATAAAAATTAAATCCAAAGGCTTTCTCCTTCTTTGGACGGGGGATTAAGCGTACAATCTCCAGAGTCAAGCATCACGCTGAGGAAAATCGGCCCGTCGATACGACCCCCCGTAAAATGAGTGTTCGTACGACCCCCCCCCCACCGTACGCTATGCTACCACTTCGCTATGCTTGGCTACTTGAAAAGACATAATTTGAATGGTCACGGAGCAGCTCTCACGGCTTCACCTCGAAAATAACGATGAAAATTTGGAGAGAGCGCTTAGCTCGATTTCGATTACGCGAATCGAAAGAGTAGAATTTATTA
>MU932701.1:0-11271 GCA_036418165.1 Cooperia oncophora | reverse complement strand
GCACAATTGAGCTTGGTAACACAAATGACACGTGAGGCGTCACACGAAGTGCATCGGTGGCCTAGTGGGTAGTGTGCCGCGCTCAAATATGCGAGGTGAGAGGTTCGGGTGTAACATCTCACACTCCAACAAGGAAAGGATGGTTGGTCGAAGTGGCCATTTAAGACAAGATGCATACACACTGATGCGTCTTCGGACGCTGATTTCAAATCTGCTTTCCATATCTGCTAAGAGCGATTCTCCAACAGAGATATGGCAGGCAGGTTGTAGCGGAGCACTATTGAGCTTGTACATCAGTGACACGTGAGGCGTCACACGAAGCGCACCGGTGGCCTAGTGTGCCGCGCTCAAATATGCGAGGTGAGAGGTTCGAATCCTCCATGAATCGTCATTTTGCATTTTCTCAAAAATGCCTCCTGCACATCCGGAAAGCACTTCTGCGAGGCTAGGAGACCTGATTCTACCAAAAATTTTATTTCTGATGTAATAGAGTCGCTCTGGAACGCTCCTAGTGGGAACTCCTGATTGTTGCGGCGGCATTATTCGTTCCGTCGGGTTGTGAGGCCGAACTGATTCCAGATGGCATGGAAGCCAAAAGTGGATGTCGTGGTTGTTATCAGGACCGTCAGTAACCAACAAGGACTAAGATTTAGCGAGGAACCTCCACTGCTCACAGAGATTTGAATCGGCGATAGTGCCAGCAACCTTTAGGAATTGGCTGCCTATGGTTACCCACTGTATTCGAAAATCCAGGTCGAATCGTCCCATTTGGTGAAAACCTGTCCCCCCCCCCCCCCCCCCCCCCCCCCCCCCCCCCCCCCCCCCCCCCCCCCCCCCCCCCCCCCCCCCCCCCCCCCCCCCCCCCCCCCCCCCCCCCCCCCCCCCCCCAGGAAAATTGAGCGCGCCAGACACGAATATCACACTCGTTCGGCGTAAAAACGCTTGCCAAGGACGTTGCAGGTTCCTGCACACCCTGCCCCTCCAGAATGCGTACAAGACGTTTTCACGAAATATAACTGCAGTGTTGATTTTCCAGGGCACTGAACACCTCTTTGCCAGGGCCAGCTGACGAAACCTGCTATTTCAGAACCCAGCCAATTTGGGCAATTTGGAGCACCATATACGTGCTGGAAATGGGTGTGACCTGGTCAAAAATCCTGCATAACTTTGTCCAAGAAATCGTTTAGCAGTTTAGCAGATATGGAAGGGCAGATTTGTAATCAGCGTGCAAGGGCCCATCGGGCAGTATAGGTCTCATTTCGAATGGCCACTTCGACCAACCATCCTTTCCTTGTAAGCAGTTCAAATTAAAGTGACGATAGTAATGTAATGATAGTTTCACAGAGGAAACATAAAAGATGAAACAGTCCCCCTTCAGGAATTATAAAGACCACAGAATTATGGGCATTTAAGAAAATCTTGCTAAAATTATTAACGCGAAGACTCTAGCTCAACGAAGGAGCTGCTTCACGCATCCTGGAGCTCCGCCTCACTAGGCCTAACAGTAATTTTTATCTGCTGTCAAGTTTGCACCCACAGTGCGATTGGAATCCGACTCAAGGGGGGTCGACTTTGTGTCGGTTACGGGGACAATAACGATTTTTCAGTAGGGCGCAAGTGGCTCACAAAAGAATTTAGGCGTGAGGTTAAGTGCATTGCGATAGTCGGCTACGGATTCACACCATATTCGACGCGCTTTACCTAAAAAAAGTGGTCGTGGCCGATTTTTCATGTTGTTGGTGGTTTCTCTGAACATTTGCGTATCATTTCACGGGCACTATTCAACTATTACTACTCCAATTTTCCGAAAACAGGCCGGATCTTCATGGACTTTTTTCTACGAGGGCAGATTTCGCCGAATTTGTGAGAAAGTGCGGTGAGCTTTTCCAAATTACCGCATTTGAACTTATGGTTACAGGGATGATTGGTGCTCTGATTATGAGTGAAATAAGATTAGACTATAGCACAGGAAAAAAATCATGGAAACCTTAGTTTCTGAGCAGAACGAAAACTGCCCTCCTTCCTCTCAAGTTGATGGGAATTTCAATTTGTTGACGGAAAAAGATCCGCTTTTTCTCAATAATAGTTTGAGTTCAACTTCCTACAGATTTGTAACACCCGCAAGGTATATGCCGGCAAAATCGCCTACGACCGCTTTTTTTCAGGTAAAGAGCGTCGAATATGGTGCGAGTCCGTAGCCTATGGTTACGGGGCTGTTGTCAACCAGACGTGCTCTCGCTGCGAGGGTCCAGGGTTATTTTCACGAGGCATCTACCAGTCCAGTAGTTGAAGGGAGAAGGTAAAGGAGGAGGGATCAGAGAAGGAAGGAAGGAAAAGAAGAGGGAGGAAGAAAAAGGAAAGAGAGGAGAGGCTTCTCGGTTGACAAGTGCCCTGAGACGCTTTGTGTCAGGAGACGAAACCCTTGTCCTCCTGACGGACAATAGTTTTATTTACGACTTGCTAGCACTAACATGAGAGAACGAGGAGTTTGCGTGGGAACCTAACACAGAATACTTCGTATCATTGTTTGGAAAAGTTTGGGAATGGAGCACTTTGATACCACGTTCATACTTCACGATCGGATCGCTCGAGCGATTGGATTGCTGGTTCTGTATGCGGTCTTACAGCGCTGCAAGCCCTCTGAGACAAATGATTGCGAAGAATGAAACGCTACTCTTTTGCTATGGAACATCTGCGTCATTTTTTATCGTTGAAGATACTACAAAATTTTGAAGGAAGCATTGAGAGCAAAAGAAAAGTAATGGTGGAGACTTGCACACTAGTCGCAAAAAGTCGATCCCGAGGATATCGAATTTCAGAAGTACCAGGTCTTTCTATTTCTATGAGGAAATTCTCAGAAAAATTCATGAGGAGTGCCGAAGAATGACCACTGTTCGCTAGACGTCTGGATATTTTGAATGAGAACGGAGTACAAGCACTCAGGGATCAAACAACGTGAAAACAAATTTCGTCATTCCAGCGTAGCGTCACAGCAGACACACTGATGCTTGCCTGTGCGTCAATAACACTGAGAAATACTTACGAAATACTAAATGTTTACAGTCCAACCACAAAAACAACGTGCTCTTGTGTGTTGGGGCCCAGTGATGAGGGTTCGCTGGGGGCTGAGGGCTCTTATTTGCCGGGGGAATTTAGGAAGACGGCAGATATGGGGAAGGGCAGGGGCCGTACCCGAGACGGAGATCTCGAGGAAAAAGGAATGGTATTTGCAAAATTTCACCCAACCCCGGCCACAGTATTGGACGTACCTGGCTACAATATTGTAACTTTGGTAGAGCTAACTACCTACTAGCTACATGAATCAAATGAGACCAGTCAAGATCTACTAGAATTTTAGGCTTTTCCTTTCAGGCTCTCTCGGTTTGGTTTGGTTCTCACAGTGGGGACGGGCAGGACGTAACTCCTTCCAGACGTCAGGATTAGCTTGACAGGCAGGCGGTACGTCAGAGAACGAACGACGCCCATCAACAAAAAGCCGCTATAGAATTGAAGGCAAAAGCCAAAGAACTAGCTATTAAGTAAGAAATGACATCACTTTTTAAGGGGCTGTTGTCAACCAGACGTTCTCTCGCTGCGAGGGTCCAGGGGTATTTTCACAAGTCATCTACCAGTCCAGTAGTTGGAGGGAGAAGGTAAATGAGGAGGGATTAGAGAAGGAAGGAAGGAAAAGAAGGAAGGAGGGGAAAAAAAGAAAGAGAGGAAAGGTTTCCCGGTTGACAAGCGCTGATGCGGGACCAACTACCGACTACTCGCGCCCATTGCTCAACTGTAGGGAATTTTTGCTAATCTCATGGGGGCGTTTTCCTACCCTCACATTTCAATGTTTTGCTCCCGCATTCTCGCTAACTGGGTTTTAGCCAATACACGTTGTTGTTGTTGTTGAGTGGTGCTGTTTCGATTACAAGGTTGCCCTATTATAGGTGTCCGTTTGTTCTTCACCTCTGAATGTTTCGTAAACCAACGAAGAAACGTGCACCGGTTCAGGTTAGTTGTTCTCTCGGTTTGGTTTGGTTTATTGGCCTTGAACTGCTGGTTCCTCTCTTCCTCCAAAGCTAATATTTTCCTTTGTCGTGCTACCGTCATCATAAAAGGCGTAGCGAAAAGTCTCAGCTGTTCTCATATTTATCTCTCCAGTTAAACGACTTTAGTTTGGGAGCGCGTTCATACTTTGCGATCCGTGTCGTGTATCGCCGTCGCGCTCGCTCGAGATGAGTACGTCTCCTTCGTCCCGAAGTGTGGCACCCGCTTTTATGGCTCCATAAATTACATATCCATAAAATTCCTATGGCACCGGCCAGACGCACAGAAGGGAGTTGTCCGGAGAGATGAGAAACTGCGAGCGTCATCAAGGACGTCAAGAGGCGGAAACGAGCTAATCCGTTCCAGCAGTCGGTGTGTTAATCACATCACAATAGTCTCACATCAGCTTTGCTCGTTTTTGTTTACGAAACTTTTTTTTTTTTTAAAATGTGGGAAAAATAAATTTTTTTTTTTAGACACGCACATAATCTCTAACACGGCCGGCGCTGAAGAGTCCACATCTAGTGATGATTCAGACGAGGGAACTGGTAATCTTGTAGCCGAACATGCCTTCGCTGCCAGTGGCAGCGCCGCGCTCCTCTCGGGCCAAGTGATCAGGGTGGGTGTATTTCAATTGAAAAGCGGGTAGGGGGTACAATCTGGAACATGAACACGATGTAGTTTTATTGTTGACTGTGCAGTGGAATTTGTGTTACTCGGCAGGTACGCGCTTCTGTGCTGATTTATTAGGCGCTACCGTTTTATTAACACATAACAGATGAAAATCTCCAGGGCGCTAACGGTAGTCTGGGGAGGCCGGACTCGCGCTTTGTTAGTAACCCAAAAGCGGGCCCAGGATCGCTAGACAACTAGTGTCGTTGAATAGATAACTTTCGCAGACGATGGCCTAGTCCCTCTAGGGCCTCTAGGCCTTGAGACTTCAGTAAGAGCGCGTTCAGACTTTCGCCGATCCGCGCGATGGTCGCGCCGCGATTGATGGCGCGTTATGTGCGTATATGTTTGTTGATCCTGCTCTCTCTCTCTCTTTTCCTTCTTTCTTCCTTGTGTGTAAACGCCCTCCTAATTTTAAGGAACGTTTCGAAATATCTTTGAGTTATTTATTATTTCCTATGTAAAATAGTACTAAATATACAATATGCTAATTATTATACTGAATTTTGCATCTGAGTACGTTCAAGCGGAGTATTGAACATCTTGTTCCCAAAAGTAAGACACGCAGAACTTTAACAGCGGGTGATGTTGTTTCTCTCCCTTCCCCCGATTTTGCCAGTCCTCCAGATATTCACTTTACTTTTGTCACATTGTGTTTGGCTTTGTTTTGTCTGGTCCATCCCTCGCAGGGTTCTAACCACCTTTTTCCTTTCGACGGTTTCTGCAAATCGTCAGTATTGCGAATATGAACACGGCCTAAAAGACATCAAAAAAGGTCGAACTTACTTTTATATCGTTTTTGGAACTGCCTATTGGAGGATACAGCATTGTGATGTGAGAAATGGTGATATTAGTACGCTCCCTTCCCAGAACTTTGTTGTTGTTGTTTGTTGAGTTGAGTTGAACATGAACGAACATGACCCCCTCCGCAGTCCCATGTTCACTCAGTTAGCGCGCAATCCGATCGGCGCGAATCCAGCGATCCGATCGGCGATCGCGAAGTCTGAACGCGGCTCCTAAAGTGGGTGATCGATCGTTTCTCATCCATTCCTTCTGCGCGCATTCTCCTATTCTCTCAGTTAGCCGGATCGATTATGCTTTGGTTTAGCGAAGTGTGAGCGCGGCTAGGTCGGGTCTTGGGGTTGGACTGGATTGGTTCTTGATTCTTCTGAAACTTATTTATCTTTAGGAGCCACTGCTACTCTCGACGTCGACACCGATTATGCAGCAGACGCACAAGCGCAGTTTGAAAGAGTTCAGCAACAACTCAAAGATGGCCTTGTTAAGGTATATCATCTCATTTAACAGTTGCTATGTTCACGTATCTTCATGATTACAGGACGGAAAAACTATTTACAAGGGGCAGGCGATGTATGGTGCAAAGGAAGCTAAGATACAGTCAAAGGAGGAAAATGGCCTACAGTGGAACTGAAATAGGATAGGTAACGTTGAAATAAAACAACAGTGCCTCGTTCCCTGACACATTTTCACAGATGCCAAATGCTTTTTGGAAGGTGATGTAAACGATTTCTACAATATTCATGTAGGTCCCATACGTGCACCACAATTTCTTCGTCAGACTGTTCGTTGGGACTATGCGCCTGACATTTGCAAGGATTTTAAGGAGACTGGCTTCTGTACCTTTGGAGGTAAATGTTGCTGGAGCTTCAAGTGATTCGCACAAATAATATTTGTTTGTGTAAATCTGAAGTCTACTCTATGGTTATTCCAGACTCCTGTAAGTTTCTTCATGATCGTTCTGACTACAAGCACGATGGGAGATTGAAGCCCCGCGATTACGCTTCTGGCCGACTCTTGACAAGAGGTTTTTGTTTTCCTATCCTGGTGATAGACTGACGCAAAATTGTTCCGTTTATCGAATTTTGTAAAGTTAAAACGACCCACTTGAAGAATCAATGTGGCAGAGTGCAGGTTGTACCGTAGCTTAGAAAATCACTTCGTAATTGTGCTCTGTAAGGGTGCTTGCTATAAAAGTGATTTTGGAGTTATAGTAGTAGAAGCACCATTTCTAAATTTAAATATATATAGAGATCTCCACTGACAACATGCACTGTTTCATTCTGGTTGGTTTTTCCATGAGAGGGCTTGTTTGGTGCAAACAACCTTGCAAGGCATTCAGAGGACTCCTGCAAGATTAAAATTGCGGTATTGGAGATGGCAATCCTCGTAGTCAATAGTTGCTCATGTCCCTGGTCTTCTTACGGTTTTGCTTTGGACAATCACTGCTGAAGGTTGCGTTTGAAATTTTTACGTGTGGGGGGGGGAAGGGGAAGGGTCGCCAATCTTACTTATGGAGCCGCTTCACTATCATTCTTTGCTCAGCTTGAGAGACTTCATTTCATGAAGGTCGAGGCAGTATTGAAGAGACTATCGAATCCCATACTTCACAGATTTCTTTCAATGCTGTGATCACTGCCAATTACAATTTTGTCCCAGGTTGACAACACCAACTATGAGATCAATGAAGATGAAGACGAATTTCCTGAAGACTGCTACATCTGCGGCAAACCCTTTGTTTCGCCTGTAGTGACAAGGTAGGTTACTTCATTGCTCTATTTTCGCCGTTTTCGAACTAGGACAAAGGTAGTTGGGGTGGGTGACTGGCATACCATACCCATACCAGTCCACTCTTTTTTCTCCTCGACTGCGTTCTCTTAGCGAGATGGTGCTTACCCGGAAAACATTCCCCTCTCTTTCATGCTAAGTAAACGTAGAAGAACTGGGGCAGCGTAGTTTCGCTTACTGCCTGCCAAAGCGAACCCAAACTACCTTGACCACCAAACCCTACCTCCTATATCGTGGATATGTTATGGATGTTTCAGGTGTAAACATTATTTCTGCGAAACTTGTGCGTTAAGTGCATTCAGAAAGAATAAACGATGCGCAGTTTGTGGCGAAAATACTGGAGGATATTCCACCAGGTTGCAAAAGGTTTATATATGTTACGGATGTTGTCGCTCAGTCTCGGCATTGGTGGTTGAGCCCATTTACTTGCGCGACTCCCATGATGAACGATGTTGCTTCCTCGTGGAGACCTGTCAAATCCTGCCAAGCTGTGCAGTAATATGAGCTTACACTTGACAAACCAGTCTCACAAAGGTGAAACGTGTAGTTTGACAGGAATCATCAAAAAGAAACTAGCGAAAGCGCAATATGCCCCTCCCCTTCAGCCAAACCGCGTCAGTGTTTTGTGAATAGGTATCGCGAAGCAATGGTCTAAGAGATATTACTACAGTCTTCTTTTCAGATCTCATCCAAGTAAATGTCACAGCGAAGATGGCAAGAGAATGATGGAAGTGCCTGACTCGATTCATGTGAGAAACAAAGCCTCATGTAGTCATCATACTGTTAAGGAAGAAGTCCAAACAGTAAAGGAAGAGCAACCTGAAGAAGACATCGTTGAGGTCAAGCAGGAACTCCAAGAGGAAAGTACGAAGGCGATAATAAGCGCAGTGAGGGCAGTGATGAACATGAAGACGATGGGCAGAACGAAGTACAGGAAAGCGTAGAAATCAAAATGGAGGAAATTGAGCAGGATGATGTTGAAGCAGATGAGGATGATGCAGAATATGAAGAGCAGTCTGAGAGTGAAGATGAGGATCCACGTACCTAAAATTTTGTAGAATATATTACTGTTTTCGGAAAGGCAAATTGTTGTGTTCTCCGATTTGAATCCATTTACCTCAATTGTTTCTTCCGCTGGTTTCAGTTGTGAAGTTTTTACATTGTAATTTTTCGAGCTATTCAGTTTCCGTAGGTTATTGATTGTTAAACCATTCAGCTGTTGTGTTGTCAGACGTTAACATTGACAGTGATGTATTGATAGATGCTCTTTTGGTTATGATACCCTGCCGGTAATGCTGAATTAGTTTCTTGTCCTAGTTAACAGTGCGTTGAGTACATAATCAATTGAGATAATTGAGAGTCTCGCAGTGCTGTAAACTATATTTAAAAAATTTGGTCCTTTTCTTAGCAAAAGATTTCTTATCATTCATTTGAAATGACATGATATATTTTCGTCGCGAATGCATCGCAAATACATGCTGTTCTGACGCTAGTCCATTCCCGTTTCGTGTAAACAACTGAAAGGTTTATAGTTTAATAGCCTTCAGACCTGGAGAGAATACCCTTTTCAATCTAGAACATAAACTTCCCTCAAGCGCTGGCTCTGCACTGGATCTGGACAAGTGAACAGAAAGAATTATCTGAAGTTGTCAATGGGAAGAGATAAGGGTCGTGTTGTTGTCGCGGGAGACGGATTCATCTTGACCTGGTAAAAAATTGCTTGGATATCCTATGATCGACTTTCTTGGATAGTTTAGTTCATTTCAGTCGCGCCAGATAGAGGATGTCTCGTCGTCAGCTTCGGCTCCTTACAACATGATCACGATATTGCTTAAGTAATGTGTTAGCTCTTCGGCAACGTCCTTTTGAGCAGGTGCTCGCAGTCCACCAACCCCGCGCACAACCAGCCAACACGGGTTAAGCCTCTGCGTACCAAGCTGCGTTCATACTTTGCGATTCGTTCGACGCAATTGACTTTCTCGACATGATCGACGGCTTCGGCGAGGATTACAGTCTTCTTCGCTGCGGATGAAAGGCGTGTCACACGGGATGGACTTGGCGCGGCGTAAAACCGTGCTCCACCAGATGGAACCGGTAAGCGACAATAATTGGTGGAAAATGACTGATACGAGCGAAGTGACATATTCATGTCGCTTGTTTGCTTCAACTGATTGGTGGGAAACGAATGTATTTGGCGTCGTGCCAAACCCATCTCGCCCGACACTCTCCTTCATCCGCAGCAAATCAGACTGTAGATACAAACCGAACGGACGTTCTCGACGCTCGAATACGTCGATTACGCCGGATCGGTTGGTATGCATCAGTTTCTGCTTAATATCTGTAGTCGTCCGTAGGCCAAGGTATGAACGCAGTCAGATAGAGGACACAAGCTTTTTTTGCTCGTTATGAATGGTATTTTGGTGGCTCCGATGAATAGTAGTAACAATAGTGAGTTCAGTTACTGCACCATAATAATGGATGTGTCTCCCCACATTTGGAGGACAAAAAAACTGCGTTTTTTTTTGTCCGAATAATCTGTGTTAAATTGTCTTCGCTCGCTACATAAAAAAGAGTAGGAAATGCTGCCAGGTAAGTTTTCTGCTGAATTCAATAAAGTGTGCACAGCTGTTATCTAGTGAGTGGGACGACCAACACAGGTAAAAAGCAGAAAGCGAACTTTGCGCTTTACCTCCAACGTTGACAACGATGATTCAAGTTGTGTGACTAGGCGTCAACTTGACGAGATATTACACAAACCAGAGCTCACATGGTGCATTATCGATTTTTGACGTGTAGTTTTCAGTGGCTGAGTCAATATCGTCAGCCTGCCGACATTGTGCAATTTCTCAGTCATACATTTACTGCTCTCTCAGTGCAAAAGCTTTCTGAAATAGATTTCCATGCACCTTTGAAAAGCGTAGAAATCTTTCGAATTCTCACCTTGTGAGAATGAAAATGTAGTCAGTAAAGTCTGAATTCTTGTTTTTTTTTTCTGGAAATGAACTTGCCGAGGTGACTTAACATACAAATGTGAGCACAGTTTATATTATGCTACCTTGATTCTTTAGCTTTTTTCAAGCGCTAGTCCAGTACATGCCACGACAACGACGAGAAAAAACTGGCTCCTTCACAGTCCCGAACGTGTCTTGGGCTGCACGTTCTGCATACTCTACCTTGGTACCGCGCGCCGACCAATTATGTACTCGGACTAGGCCAAAAAATTTCCAGCGAATTTCGTCTAGGAGGGCTTTTTGCTTCCCAAGTGTCGAGCCACCTAATAGGAACTTGTGAGATCTTGTGAAGCCATGTGATACCGCAGCTCTTGTAAAGCAATGAGTGAAGCTGCAGATGCCCCCCTAGCCGACGTGCGCCCCTTTTCCAGTATCGAAGTTATCTCGGAAATTCTGCCTTCGGGTGGATAAATCAGGTCACTGGGATAGATGTTCTTTTTTTCAGATGTATATAGCAGCAGAAGGTTGCTACGTATAACTTCTCTCAACTTGCGACAATGTCTGCCTTACAAACTGTGAATGAAATGCAAGATTCAGTTGGAAGCGGTTCGCCGAGCGAGGTAACTGGTTACTCCCATTAAACATCAGCTGTTATGTTCTCCTTTCTTTGTCATTGGTTGATATAGTGCCACGTGTGGCTCGACATTCGGCATCCACACGTGCTCAGGTTATCCTTTCAATTGCCCATCACAGGGGCATCTTGGGGCAGAGCATCCAAGCCACTTAGAACCAGGTTTCTCACAAAACCCAACCACATTCGGCTTCAAAGGAGCATTTTTATCTAATTCCTTTCGCTAGTACATGTTGATTGACAGGTCTCATTTTGGGGGCCTGGTAAATTTTTGCGAAGCTGCGAAATGATTCCAGTGACTCTCTTCGGTTTATTTCACAGGTCTCATTTGTACAAGCTTTGCTGGATACCACTAGATGCCCCCTTTGAAGCCAAACAGTGCCTGAAAAC
>MU932696.1:0-15529 GCA_036418165.1 Cooperia oncophora | reverse complement strand
ACAGCCCACTTACAACACTATCCGACACCGCTTGGGAATGAAATTCTGTCCCAACTCTATGTTGACAATGTTCTCATAGGAGCACACTCTAAAGAGGAAGCTATCGAAAAATACAAAGAATCTAAAGCATTGTTCTCCAAAATTGGCATGAATCTTCGTGCATTTGTAAGTAATTGTCCTGAAGTGAACGATGAAATTGACGAAAGGGACAGGGCACCCTATGCACCCATGAAACTTCTCGGAGTCGACTATGACCCTGTCTCCGATGAGTACTCACTGACGGCTAAGTTCCTCAATAATCCAAAGGTGAAAAGGGATTTCCTAAGGCAGCATCATTCAATTTACGACCCAATAGGTCTTTGCGCCCCACTCATGGTAGGCCAAAAGCACTTGCTCAGAAAAATGTTCGAAGAAAACCTCGATTGGGGCAGTGCAGTCAGTCAAGAGTTCGCTGAAGAATGGCGAAAGATAACAAAAATCATTGACAACTTCCATGTGCAAATCCCACGCCGATTTTTTGTCACCAGCAGTAAGCAAGCCAAACCCTCCCTTTGGGTCTTTGCAGATGCAAGCAACACGGCAATGGCTGTGTGTGGGTACCTAGAGAACAACAACGCTAGCGAAATATCATGCTTAGTTAGTGGAAAGACTAAATTAGCCCCACAAAGAAGAGCACTGACCACTCCACAGTTAGAGCTTCTTGCTATTTTGCTTGCTATACGGCTAGCGGAATCAATAGCCCGCCCTATTCGCTACGAGCTGCACGCGGTAAACATCGCAAGCGACAGTCTTATCGCATTGAGCTGGATACGTTCTTCGCGGAAGGTCCCGCTGTTCGTAGCCAATCAGAGAGACAGAATAAAAACAATCATGAACAGATTGATCGCGTTCGGATGTCCATGTCATCTGTTTCACGTGCCAGGTGAAAAGAATCCAGCTGACGCAGGCACGCGCGGAGCCACAAGTTCACAACTCAAAAAGCTACAGTGGATCAATGGACCACAGTGGTTGCTTAACCAGAATGAGCGATCTGCACTCACAAACATCGAATCCATCGATCCATGGGACCTTGATGTAGTAGAACAACAAGAGGTCGTGTTAACAGAGACACAATGCCATAGAAGAAATATTGAGGTCGAACCAAATCCAATAATAGATCTCAACCGTTTCAGCAGCTACAACAAAGCACTGCGAGTGCTAAGCTATGTCGGAAAATTCATAGCCATCCTAAAAGCAAAATCGTTCGAGGAAAAAGAAAACCAGCACTCAAATGAACATGCCCTCAAGTTTTCCACCACAATGGCAATTACTGCATCTGACTTGGATGAAGCAGAGCGTCTCCTGCTCAAACTAGAACACGAAAGTGTCAACCTAGAAGATCTTCAGAAACGTCATCGGGAAAAACGACCATTCCGTGACGAAAAGGGAATCATACGTTGTCGATCACGTTTGCAAAACGCTAATTTGCCATACGACACTCGTAACCCCATCTACATAGCGTCGCATTCAGAAATGATGCGACTGATCTTACTAGATCTGCACAGACAATGCTCATTGTGGAAAACACCACTTACTAACACTAGCTCGCCAACGTTTTTGGATGAACAAACCATCTAAATGTCTTCAGTCAATAATGAAACGCTGCGTTATATGTCAAAAAGCTCAAAGTCTTCCGTTTCAAGCACCTGAAATGGCAGACCTACCACAAGACAGAGTTGTGCGAGCGAAGCCTTTTCAGAACACAGGATGTGATCTCCTAGGTCCATACATGTTGAATGACAACTCCAAAGTGTACGTCTGTATTTTCACATGTCTTACGACTAGAGCGCTTCATCTTGAAGTCGTCGAAAATCTATCAGCGGAAGCATTCCTTAGCAGTTTCGTACGCTTCGTTTCGCGCAGAGGTGCTCCCAGAGTTATGAGAACAGATTGTGGAACAAATTTCTCACTAGGGCAAAAGGTTATAGACACCTTGTTTTCATGCGATAATAATGAAGAAAACTCAATGATGAACTACTGCACTAGAAAAAGAATCAAGTGGTTGTTCAATCCTCCCGGTGCCCCCTGGATGGGTGGTGTCTGGGAAAGACTAGTACAGTCGATAAAACTCGCTCTTCAAAAAAGCGTGGGGAGGAGAAAGCTATCCTTTAGCGATCTCACAACAACAATAATAAGAATTGAGGCGATTCTGAACACAAGACCTTTGACCGCAATAAGCACGACGGATACTTGCGCATATCCACTGCGCCCCATAGATTTCCTAATGGGAAATGTCAGCTTCTCTCTCCCTCTCACCAACTCAGCTGACAGTGATGACAAAGACCCCACATACGATCCTGAGTGCATTCAAACAGTATCCCAAGCAAAGGAAGCTCTACAGTACTCAGAACAAATAGCAGATAGATTCTGGGACGTCTGGAAGGTTGAATATCTCACAGTTCTCAGAGACACGCAGAAATCACTGTTCAAAACAAGAAGAACAAACGCTAGAGCGTTTCCTGAAGTGGGAGAGATAGTACTGATTGAGCAGGAACTCCTGCCACGGGGCCATTGGCCAATCGGGAAAGTTACAGAACTAGTGAAAAGCGCTGACGGTCTCTTCCGTTCGGCCATAATAAAACTATCTCATACAAGCTCAACTATTCAGCGTCCAATTACCAAATTATACCCGCTAGAACTCAGAAGCCATCCAAGTGAAAGCATGCAAAAATAAACATTGAAAGCAGATGCAGAAAAAAGCATACCTGCAACTGCTGAGAAAGGCAGCAAGCGTCGCACAGCTGGGAATACAAAGAAAGTAACACGCTCAACATTTGCACCGCAGCAAAAAATTCAGCCACCGCGATGTTTAAGAACCAAAGCCAACAAAGCATTGCGCCAGCTGGCACAAAATGAAGACGAAGAAAATGCCGAAGGAATGGAAAGGGAACTTTCTGTTCTTACTACAACTCGCGGAAAGAGTTATTCACCCACATTATTAATGTTAGCTATACTCTCACTTGTTAAGGGTATGGACGCAACTACAATCTATTGTAAAGAGGGAATGGTGAACATCTACCCCCCACCAACACCGTTCCAACTCTGTTTTGATGACAACTGTAGAACATTCAACAACAGTCCATCAGTAATGCAATATGAATTGGCGCCTCATCCCCGTACGCCCGACTACAGGATAACCTTGCAATCGGAAAAAGTCGTTGAGCAGCGCACTTGTGAAGCTACACCATTTTGTGACCACGCTGCCCACTTTCTGTCGAAAACCTTGATCGGTAATCCACACTGTTGGCCACTCGGAGCAATAGTATCAGTCGGAGTGATATGTTACTGCGCAATTACTTTCGTACTACTGGTACTCTGGCTTCTACGAGGGAAGCGTAAAAAAGACAACACGACAATGTCAAACACAACAAACATTTCGTTGTCGGTAATTACCACAGAAAGGCAAAATGCCCCCTTCTCGTTAGCCACCTTCCGACCTGCATCGCTAGCATCTACAGCTCTGATACTTAGTTTCGCCATATCACTACTAGCCACATCAAGCTCAGCTTGTCAAAATGGCTACATGAGACACTCCATCGACCTCGTCTGCTCGGAGCGAAGTGAGTGTCACTACGAGTATAGGCGAGAGGTACTCTTCAATGACATCCAAACTAGCCTATGCATACAATTGCGCCATCGAAACGTAAGCGTTGGTCTCATAACAATAGAGCGCGTTTCAGAAGTTTTATCATGTGAGAAAATCGACTTATTTTGGACCAGAGAAACATACCATCGAATGGACTATGTTACAAGATGCCTTGGAATGGGATCATGTCGTACTGACAGATGTGAATCCATGAAATCCACCGAAATAATTCCTGAGTTGAACGATAGCGCTCCTTACCCAGGATACAGTTCGTGTTCCACACAATGCAGCGGCATCAGATGCATGTGCATAATCCCTTGGATTGCTCCATGGCGAGCTTGTACCTTCTATCGCATCTCGCATATTCCAACGACTTCTCAAGCATACGAAGTCTTCGAATGTGCTGCGTGGAAACCAACAGTCACGCTCAACGTTACGGTAGAATTCTATAATATCAGAGAAAGTGGCACTATTTCATTGACACCATACTACACAAAGGAATTCGCACAATTCAACTTCACCGTAATTTCGGTACAGACACCCCAAATTGCCCTCCATCAAAAATATGCACAAGGAGACAACGAAACTCTTGTTATTCCAAACGAACACATTTTCCCCGTAATGTGCCAAAATTACGAGCAAGCAGTTTCCAACTTTTCGCAATGTGTCAACACACGTTACTGCGACTGCGAGGTTGGTAGCAGCATACCCACGTGTCGCTGTCCGTATAACACAAAAAAAAAAAAAACCAAATCAACACATTGGCAGAACTCCGTAGCAACAACGATTACATCTTACCGAAGTCAAGTCCGCACATTACGGTATATGGCGCACAGAGAAAACTCTTTGCAAAATATAACAAAGGAGAAACAACAGTAGCAATCATTTCAACTACCAAACTAGAAAGCGCACATCTGAACATTGATTCACCGTGTTCAATAGATGTCAAAGATTTGAAAGGATGCTATAACTGTGACCAAGGGAGTTCGCTCGAAATCGCATGTCAAGCGAGCAGTGTCTCATGGGCAACAATTGACTGCATGAACAACATATTCTCAATCAGATGTAGTCCCAATACTACAGTAACGTCTGTCAAGCTAGCATTCGATAGAGCCGTAATAGACGGATATTGCCGCACAAACTGCGGCGGTAAAAATGTAACAACAAAACTGCGCGGTATACTTCGCTATGTTACCTACTCTGGCGAAGCGGATATCTTCCTCAGAGCCACATCCACCAATGTGCCACAGCTTGACTGGCTACGCGATTTTCATCTACCGGACATGTCCCCCATGTGGATGATCTTGCTTGGGCATTGGAAAGTCACTCTCGGAACCATAATAACTTTGGTGTTGCTTATCATACTCACCTATCTTTTTGGTCCGGCGATATTACTAGCTCTGGTTAAAATGATAGTTGCAATCACTATTTCTCTCGGCAAATTGGCCGTCCACCTCCTAGAGCTCGCCGTATCATCACTTCGAACTACAGTACACCATGTCAAAACAGAGCTACAAGCATAAGAAACTCTTCAGATGCATGAGGCCGCAGCTGTATCTAAGCTTCCTTCGCTCACAGTCCTTCCTTCCACTTATTCATGGCACACGATATCGACAGAGAGCTGCAGCTCATGGAATACGACCGACATGCCACTATGGAAGCCATCGGCAACACTCTACAAACTATCACTGGCCGCCTCGACTCACTATATTCAATGGTAGCTGAAATGAAGGAAGAGGTCCATACTCTATTGGATCGTTCTGCACCTAAATCTCCATGTGCCTTTTGTTCGGTTACGGAAAATGTGGACGGTCACCTCACTCCCCGTTGCCACCGTTATCCTGACTCAGTGAGTCGAGCAATGAGGGTGGCAGAACTTCGATTGTGTGGTCGATGCTTACGTCCCGACCACGGCGCAGCAGACTGCACGGTGACGTGCAAAAACTGCCGCGGAACTCATAATACAGTTCTGTGCTCCGGACCTTCCTCTAAAAGGCGCAAATTCTGACTACATTCGTGCGGTCTGAGTTTGCCACCTTTCGCCGTTCGCCGCTCGTCAGATTCTGCTGTTTCCTTCCCTACTCATATTCATGCGCTACTATATTCGTCACCCGTCCCTACGCCCTCGCCCCTTCCCGTCCACTCCTCCTGGTTCATTCGTTACTACATGTCGCTTCTGATGACGACAACTAACAATTCGACTCTGCCCTGCCTGATCGCACCCATTCTGGTCCCTCTGCTACTCGTCACCTTCAACGATTCCATTCATCGCCTCGCCACAGAGCACGTCTTAATACCGAGCTGGTTTAATCTCTGTTAGTCACACTCTGCCTTACGTCAGTTGCTTCGTTTCTACCAATATTCACTAGTAGACGGACATGACGTGACGATATTCTGCCATGCGTGCTGGCTATGGAATCACATGGACCACTTATTTCCGAATATGTCGACTACGAACCTCGTACAAGGGCAAACACTCTAGCGGCGTCGGAGAAGTCAGTCAAGTGCCAGAGGAGCGTAGGAAGAAGATCGGTGCGAGTAATATTCCTATTGTGTCCACTTTCCATAGAAAATGGCAAATAGTTGTACTCGATTTCGAATGTCGCTTTGGATTTTCGCATTACTCAGCATGTACCATTTCTTATTATTTGGCATAAGCAATTCTACATTATTCGTTATCGTAGCTGTGCATTATAGAGTATGTTATACAATATGCATTGTTCTGGTGGGCGCCGCAGTGTCGCATCGCGACGATGCCACCGCCGCACTGCGACGCTGGTATCTACGCCAACATATCATTGCCACGCCCCCCAGCTGGCATTCTTCATGCTTTTGTAGACGAAGACGGTTGTCTTCACAGACGCAATAAATAATCGCAGTTGAACCACCGTATCACGGCCACGCATGCTGCTGAGAGCAAGCTCTGAAGCGGCCCAGCCATTTAAGGGGCCGCACAGAAGTAGACGTGTGGTCATGATTGGGAGTGTGGCTGGATGTGCGGCGTGTTGCGTGCTTGTGGTTCGCTTAACGTGTATTGTAGGCGAGCGGAGATGTAATTGAAAAGCTATCGCAATCTTCTACTTTCATTTCGGCGCACTTCCCACTGAAGAAGTAGTGTACCTTCCCATAGCTATGGACGTGTACACCTTCGCACGGACATGGACCAGGGCAGCGGACCACGCCTAGAGATCCCCATGGGCGAGACCAGCGACATTTGGTCGAAGGAGGGAGGGTGAGACGGGGAAGGGACGGATTGTGACGCTGCTTGAAAAAAATGCTTTTGTTTTCGTGATTCACCCGCTTGGCTTATGCGCTTTGGCTGGCGGCTATACTACAATCACTGCCCACCTCTACTCAACGCCACAGCCAGCGGGAAGCCGCCAATCTTACACTACTTTTAAACGGCGGGTTTCGGCTTCGGAAGTCCTTCAAAGGAGCGGCACAAGGCAAGTGACACACTAACGTGACATCTGCACAAGAGTGCTGAGTTGTGTGCAAAAGCCGAACCACGGGTGAGACTCGAACCCGCATCTACCACTTGCCGGGCTGCTGCGTTCCCTATTGCGCTACCGAGGGCCACACTTGCGTCTCACTTAACGCGCTGATTTGTGCCTTTGCCCTTCGAGCCACACACAACGTTCAATGAGTAAGTTACAGTATACTGTGAAGCCGATTGACACGCTTAACGATAAACTTAGCAAGCTCCAATATGTTCCGATAAGTACTTACGGGACAAATCGTAACAAATTGTCAATATTTTCCCCAGTATGGAAGCAGAACTAAGCG
The DNA here is from genome assembly GCA_036418165.1 of Cooperia oncophora. Lineage (NCBI taxonomy): Eukaryota > Metazoa > Nematoda > Chromadorea > Rhabditida > Trichostrongylidae > Cooperia > Cooperia oncophora. The sequence continues at coordinate 8,118 of MU932696.1, read as the reverse complement.
GAACGATTAAATGAACCAAATTAGATAACGAATAAAAAGCATTACTACAACCTCCTGAATCCACCAGCCGTCTGCCAATCGCCATATACTTGCCGAAATGATGTGAAGCACATGACCAAGTGAGTGTTACTACAGTAATTATCGATTATGAGACGATCACACTATTGCTAGCAACGGTACGTCGCAACACACATCAGCAACATGAGCGAGTTGAAGTATCCAAGCCTAAAAGAAATATTTTCTGGAAGAATCGATCATAACTTCTTCCTACGCTCCTTAACCCCACGAATCCCTTGTTCAACGCAAACGCAACAGTGAACTAACTACAAGGCAGCAATGCACCTAGAACTATTTATAACAACTTACGTTGCCTTGTAAATGAACTCTGTGGTATTGTGTTTCATCAGCCAGTTCATGACGGATTCTTCCTTGAAGAGCGCAGCCGTCAACTGTCCCTAAATTCCTTTTGAATTTCACACAATGTCGCGCAGTCTAACACCAGCTCGGCCATTCCTAGAAAGGGAGAAAAATTTACACTACCATAAAGATCAGATAAAAAATCTATGTACCTGGATCGCGATCAACGAAAATCAAATTTGAACTTTAGGCAGCGTTCAGACTTGTAGCGCTACAGCTGTAGCGCTACAGTTGTACCGAACTCCAGCTTTTATGTTTTTTTTCTTTCTGTATTCAACCCTCTTCTCTTTGTTTCTCATATTTATCTGATAGTGAGCTCCTGTTTTCTACTTTATCACATTTTAATGTAGTTTTTGATACATGAAAACAATTTCGCAATCGGGATCAACACGAGGCAGCACTGCAAGACATCAAGCAAAGCCATCAAACATCAATAGCAACTCTGAAACCAAATAATTAAAGTCAAAAACGATAAATAAAACCAATTATCACAGTCTTCTGTATCAAAAACTACATTAAAATGTGATAAAGTAGAAAACAGGAGCTCACTATCAGATAAATATGAGAAACAAAGAGAAGAGGGTTGAATACAGAAAGAAAAAACATAAAAGCTGGAGTTCGGTACAACTGTAGCGCTACAGCTGTAGCGCGACGCTGTAGCGCTACAAGTCCTGAACGCTGGCTTTAAAGGCAAAGCGGGGCTTGTGGCGTGAGGGCCGTTGGTGGTTGGCTGCAACGTCCATTGTGACGCTCACTAGAAGGGGTGTCGGCTCCTCGCGACCTTTCACGAGTGACGCGCCTCGGGCAAAGCTAAACGCGTAACATACAGCAATCAGCAACCGTCCCTTTGCCTTTGAGGCTATCAGTACCTTTCCTGTACCCAACAGGCATGCATCTAAAAGTTATCATTCGTAGATCTAGGTGCTCGCTAAGCCAAATTCCATTCATAAATGAAACCATTTGTAATACTAATGCATCCTGCCTCATATCGTCACCACTCTGTAAAGAATGCTTTAGCAACCGTGAAACAAAATTCGTAAAGAAAAATCCATATACCTTGTGAATAATAGAGTAAGTGGAGTTAAGACACACGGAATACAATTTTTTAGAGGTTTCGCATTAGAATTGAAAATGTTGCAGTCTTTAACCACTACACCACTGCATTTGAATGATGGAAGGCAGGGTAGGCGAACATTATGATGGAGCAATGCACCATCCAAGGTTCCGAGGCGCGAGCGTAGGAGCGCTAGCTATAACAGTGTTATAACATTGATAAAAAATCACAATGAGTTATAAAGCCAGTTCAGTCGGCTGAATACAAACAGTACAGTACTTTAGAGGTGAATCATTACCGTCCGACAGGTGCGCAGGTACACAGCCTCAGTAGTGTGGCTACTGCCTTCGGATGTGCGAGGCAATAAAGCTAGATTCCTGAGGACAGGCTGGTATTATTTTTTATATCTCCACCCATCATCGACTACGCGACACGTACACAGTAGCCACGCCATACGCCCACCCTTCCCCATAAGAGCGCAGGCGAGCAACGGCAATTGGATAAGGTTAGAGCGTAAGGATGTCGTATGGTGCAGCTTTCGAGAGTGGGTGGTCCGCGTAATGGATGGTGTGTGGAGCGGGAGGAACTCGAAGCTTCCGCGACTCTGTCTCTGAAGCGTAAGCAGCTTCAGTACTTTGCGACGGCAGCGCCTCAGCCCGCACGTTCGGCGCGATCGATGCGCATGCTTTCGATTCGACTGCATTGATTGTGTCGAACGCGCGACAGAAGCGCTGCCGTCGCAAAGTCTGAACGCTGCCTAAGACCACGTATTGAATAATAAGGGCGCCACACTTACGGCTGCGGACCTGTACGCCTCGCATAAAGAAGGATCCACCTTCCTAACAATCCTACAGGCGTGCATATGGGGTAATAGCGAAAAAATCAAAAAGGAAATGAATGCTCTACCCGCGAAGCTTTGATCTGACTCCTCTCTACGTAGATCCATTTGGATGCAATCGAGTTCGTTCAATAACTTATGCTGCCGAGCAATTTCATCCCTTCAATGAGAGAAACTAAAAAAAACTAGTAGTAAAGTATGACTACACAAACCTCAAGATGGTCAGCCTCGTGTCGCTCTAGCAACTCCTTCTGCAATAGCGAACAACGCTGAGCATAGGCAAAATCGACACAATGATCTATCCTCTGTTGTAACTGCCTTAATTAACGCATCACTCAAATTCAATGGGTGGGGGTAGGGGCAGCTAACAAGTTAGAACTTACCAGTATTCTCAAAGAGCAAATCGCCGATCCTTGTATGACAGCGTCAGAAGAGCTACTGCCAGTGAAGATGACTCGAATATTTCAAACCTCAGAGCCTCTACAAGTTGCGGCAAAGCGTTAAATAAGAAGTCTGACGATGCACACATAATCCATTCAATGGCTTTCTGCCTTATTCGCGCATCAGGATATCTGGAAAGAGATACACATCTGATCTACCAACCACGTCTTAGTAAGTGAGATATCTGTGGCGGAGCCAGTATTCTACACTCTTGTTCGCTCCGGATGTTGGTGTGTCAAGAGGGAGGACAGAACTTGGCGCAGCGCCAACACGTTTTCCTGCAACGGCTGTCGTTTTTCCCTCTTCAACAATTGAAGGAGAACGTGCTACGCGCTTTGCCAAATCTGCACCCCGCTCCCCCATGAAACGCATTCCGACATGGAATCAAGTACAGTCGTCATCCTCGCGCCTGATAGGAACAATCGGAGGACGCGGACGCGGGTGAATCAGCGACCGCGTCAGGAGTAGCAAACTGTCGGCGGCGCGGGGCCAGCTACTATGCGTCCTCTCACTCCCTACGCGCTCGACACGCGCCGCATAGTACTCTGCCGCCTGCCCGATGACGGCATTGAGCGGCTGGCAGCCCCGACGGGTGGAGCCCGACAGCTGATTGTCGGCTCGATGAAGCCGATTTTTCTTCAAAAATCGTCTTATTTCGGCCGGTTTTCGGGAAGGTAAGTTACTTTTCTTTCTTTACTTGATAAATTGTATTAGTATCTTGCTTTTTTTGTTGATTTGGTGTAGTTTTTGCTGTTTTAAATGCTTTTTTCACTATTGTTTTTATGTTTTCAGGTTTCGTCTGTTTTTTTTTTCCCCATTTCGTCCCCCCTGTTTGGCTTCTTTTCATTACTGTGTCACTGATGTGTTCCTGTCTTTGCTGAGAACACTCTCTGACACGGTTTTGAAGACTAGAGCCGCTTTTACACCCGTGTTCTTCAAGCTGCCCGTAAAAATGCCGGCTGGTGAGTATTTCAATTTATTTTTTGTTTATTCTTTTTTTGTATGATGTATTCTTCATTACTATACCATTGTTGTGTTCTGTGCTACGCGAAGAACACACTTTGGCATGGTTTTGGAGCTTGTGTTTTTTAAAAATGAGCTTTTTTCATGAGTTGTGCTAGTGCCCGTTATTTAAGGCGGTCGGTGAGTGTTTCGCTCACGGAGCGCAATAGACGTGGTATACAAATCAGAAGTGAGTCGCCACACGTTGTGCCTCGGTAGCATAGTGGGTAGTGTTACAGAATATAGTATACGAGGTCAAAGGTTCGAATCCTTGGTGGACGTGCTCTTTTGCATTTTTTCAGCAGTGCTCTCTGAAAGGTTCAACACAGCCTAGCATTATCAGAAAATGCTATGAAGAGGGCTTTTCTTAACTGAGCCATTCTCGCCTTCAAAATGCAAAAGAGCACGCCCACCAAGGATTCGAACCTTTGACCTCGTATACTATATTCTGTAACACTACCCACTATGCTACCGAGGCACAACGTGTGGCGACTCACTTCTGATTTGTATACCACGTCTATTGCGCTCCGTGAGCGAAACACTCACCGACCGCCTTAAATAACGGGCACTAGCACAACTCATGAAAAAAAGCTCATTTTTAAAAAACACAAGCTCCAAAACCATGCCAAAGTGTGTTCTTCGCGTAGCACAGAACACAACAATGGTATAGTAATGAAGAATACATCATAAAAAAGAATAAACAAAAAATAAATTGAAATACTCACCAGCCGGCAATTTTACGGGCAGCTTGAAGAACACGGGTGTAAAAGCGGCTCTAGTCTTCAAAACCGTGTCAGAGAGTGTTCTCAGCAAAGACAGGAACACATCAGTGACACAGTAATGAAAAAGAAGCCAAATAGGGGGAAGAAATGGGAAAAAACAGACGAAACCTGAAAATGCAAAAACAATAGCGAAAAAAGCATTTAAAACAACAAAAATTACACCAAACCAACAAAAAAGAGCAAGACACTAATACAATTTATCAAGAAAAGAAAAAAGTAACACACCTTCTCGAAAGCCGGCCGAAATAAGACGATTTTTGGAGAAAAATCGGCTTCGTCGAGTCGATAATCAGCTGATCGCCGCGCCAGCCGTCAATGGGCAGGCGGCAGAGTACTATGCGGCGCGTGTCGAGCGCGTAGGGAGTGAGAGGACGCATAGTAGCTGGCCCCGCGCCGCCGACAGTTTGCTACTCCTGACGCGGTCGCTGATTCACCCGCGTCCGCGTCCTCCGATTGTTCCTATCAGGCGCGAGGATGACGACTGTACCAGGTCTAAGACTGAAAATACAGGTCGCTGCTGTTCATCCAGTATTGAAAACTTACTGCGGTAGCAGGAGTTGCATGGCCTGAACTGGTGACAGGGGAACCCAACCCTCAATAATCTGGTAAACATTCGAAAGAAAATAGAAGCCCCAATCGGGAACAGAAGCCAACACCTGGAAATTGGTAGTCATTAGAATAATTTAAGGATCATCTTAATGACGCGAACGTACCAGAGGTAGCGCTTCCGGTAGATGCATCAGATATGAACGCTTCTGCCACAGCATTTCCTGCTCATCTGGTGTTAACCTAAATAAAGCCTAGAGTAGTACTGTCCCTGAGCATAATGGGAATCTGAGTGTTGCGAAACAAGAATAGGCCAAAACAAGAGCACAGGAAGAGGCTAAAAAAACAAAGACGCCAGGCGCGTATGCTTCTTTTCTTTTGCTACTTTGCTCCTTTACTTTTTGTACTTCCCCTCAAAGGGCAGTGCTCTCCCAGAGGATCATATCTATTATACTCTGCGCTCACTATATTCGCGTAGAGCATGCGTCAGGAGGGTACGGCGACAGATCTGTGAGAGCCAGAGAGACGACGGGCATCAGAAAAGACAACGGCGGAGAGTGTTGGTTCACCAGGGGATATTTCCCCTCGAGGGGGAGTACAGCATACGGCCCAGAGTCCTTGCGGGCATATCCCAGTGCCCAAAGACCTAGACTTCCGGAGTCTTCGGGCCGGACTCCCATAAGTAGAGCTGCTCAGCAGCAGAGACAGACTCACTTTGCTGGGAAAGTGCTACTCAGCGAAATATTCAAGGGAAGTTGCAGGAACTCTAGCTTCCTCTGAGTTTGTTTCAGGTGTTTTGCAAGAAACATTTGGTGCTCCGCTTCGTCTTTCACATCACCTTATAAGTTTAGTAAACTAGGCGGGATACAGTATCCTGAACTGCGTGTAAAATTGAATGCGGAGAAGTGCCGTGTGCACACAGTAGCAGTCAATACCGCGCAGCAACTGGCCACAGGCGGGAACGAGAATCAGCGTCTCCCGTCTTGGTTCATCCGGCTTCGTCAGACTAATAAAAAAGCCTCAAACCTGGGCACTAAACCGGCTTAGGATATGCCCAACTGTGTGCATTAAGAGCGAGGAATGACATTTAATTCCCCGCACAATTTTTGAGGATACTGTATCCGTTCTATTTTTCTGAACTTATAATCGCGTATGGCACACAAGTAGACCTAATAATGGATTGAGAATCAATCCACCCACTTTTGTGTATCACCGCCTCGACCAGGTCCATGAGATATTCCTGCGTTTCGCTGTCCAGCATTGATGGATCTTGTTTGACACTGTAATCACAAAATGGGAAAAGTGTGTTACCCAGTCTGAGTAACGTCGTAAACAAGTGAGTAAACAGCCAGTGTAGGGACCTTCAGTCCTTACAATACAGTGAAAACGTACCTTTGAAATTCCACATTGACGTCAGGAAACACCACAATATAGTCGTACGTTGGCAGAGTGACGATTAGTACAGGATCCTTTTCGTTGGCAATCAGTGGATATGGGCCCCATGGTTTCAACACAGGATCCTTCAGTACCGTTAAAGGGATAAACACCTGGCCCTGCCGTAAGACCCTGAAATGGGACCGCATTTTGCACTGAGAACTCTAATCGTTTTTGGGACCGAGTTTTCCAGCAGTTTCGAGAGTGTTACAAAAAGTGGACCAAGGAGAAAAAAAAACACGAAAAGAGGAAGGTAAATGAATGCTTATAGTGGTAGATAATGAGAGCAGATCGTATGCTGGAAATCCCTACAGAGGGTCGTATTTGGTTGTTAAGAGAGGGGTGTCATACTTGCCTTACTTCTCCGAGCCGGGAGAAAACTTCTTACGTCCTACGATCGTCAATTTCTCCCGATTTCTCGAGCTTCGTGTACGCAATGTCTCCCCCCCCCCCTTCCTCGCCCATTTTTTAGGAGAAACCACATTTCTGGAAATTGGAAAATTGGTAGCTAGCTAGGATTTATAGCCAATAGGAAGCTATGATTTAAAGACAGCTCCCGCGATAAAAGTGTCATGGATAGTTGATGTTCAATTATGAAACAGTAGCTGATAAGTAATTCCCCAAAGAAGAAAAAAAAGCAAGAAGAGTCCTCAAGAACACCATAAACAAAATCGCTCCCTGACAGTCACACCTCCTGCGGTCTCTGTGCAACCCCTGGCTCACAAATCCCTTTATCTCCCAGTAGTGGATATCATCCAATGCAAAGAAAAGAATACGAAAAACAACAAAAACACGGAAGAAAAACTCTTGAAAAGAAAAATTTCAAAAACTCGGCGTCGAATTTAGGGTTACGGTAGCGTGGTTTAGTGTAGTGTAGTGCGTCGAGCTTTTGCACCACGAAAATTGGGTCGCTCGTGATTTTTACCTTGCGAGATGGGTTGGAGTTGACTGTATGTGCTCCTAATGAATAAAATGTAATAAAGGAGAGCAGAATCATTCATGGGCACGAGCGCGGTCAGCAAAAAGGGCATGCAGTTCCGATTAATGCCCGCCGCCCCAACAAAGAACAACTGAGCGGCCCTCCGTCAGAGGGCATCTAGCAAGTGGGCGGTCCAACTGGGCGGGCGTTAGAACTAGAACTTTCAGCGGCTGTAGCTCGCTCCTCGCTCGCTGTGGAGTCGCGAGAGTGGGATAGTCTCTAGCTTGGGGGCTGTACTACTTGCACAAGGAAGGACGACCATGTACTACTCGAGCGCGGGGCTGTCTTTAAGGAGGATGGGGTAGGATGTGGGTCGCACCAGAGGAGCAAATATTAGAGAGGCTCGCATGTTATCTTCCAACGAGTACGTGTTCTGTCAACAACCTCTTCTGGGATGCGCCAAGCAATGCTCTTCCATAGAAAGTAGTAATGACTCATGGAAACGACGTTCTAATGACATCGAGCCTATCTGCTCACATCTATGCCTTTATCCTCCCAAACAAGTCCTGGTACCATTTTAACGACCCTGACAGGATAGAAGATATGATGATAAACCCCGGGCGGAAGATTATCTGCAGTTTGACCCCGGACCTACAGTGAGCAGTGGTACTTGCCCCTTACTCCC